>RJWK010011108.1:0-42528 GCA_004363435.1 Platanista minor | reverse complement strand
ATGTGTGTGTTTGTGTATATATATATATATATATATATATACACAAACACACACATATATACATATATATTCCCTTTGCCAGACCTCATGGAAATAAAGATTTTCTAAACAGGCCTTTTTCCTTCTCCTTTTTGTATTTGTTTATTTCACCTACTGTCATATACTACTGAGGAAAAAGAAATATATAAATGTAGTAAATATAATGTGCTCTCAAAAGCAATTTAAATTCATCAATAATCTTTAGAGGCTTTGAAAACCGTCCAGCCAGAACAGCTTCCTGCCAAGTGTAGTGGATTTCAGCATGGTCACTTCTCCACTGAAAACCCATACATTGTTTGGGAATCCTCCAGCCAGCTCAGGCTCTAACTCCAATTAATTAAGTTTTCTGCTTGCTGCCATTGGAAGCTTCAGTCAGGTATAATTAAAACTGAGCCAATGACAGCAGTGGCATTTGTCAGAGTCATCCAGTGGTTCAAATACCAGTTCTGACAGAAATGTCAAACTGATAGCACTCCCATCTTCCCAGTGCATGCAAGGGAAGAGCAGGAGGACTTTTATTATAAATGCTTGGCTGATAACCTTTTTGAATCCCAGAACACCAAATGCCTCACATGAAATTTCATTATCCTGGAAGAAAATTCAGCTCATAAATGCTCCCTTCCCATGAAGTAAAGTTCAATCTAACTCGATGGTCTTTACTTCTTTCAGGTCTTTTAGGGAATTTTGAAAAAAAAAAAAAAAAAAAGTTAAATAGTTATGTGGAAAGGAATGCTCTAGTTGTAGATACATCAATCTCTAAGTGAAAATTTTCTCAGACTTAAAACTGTGGTTATCAATCAAATTTCTATGTACATTATTATATTTGAGCTTTGTCTTTTGTTTCAGTAATAAAAGGTCACCCAGAATCAGTGAAGGCACCATCCTGAAAGGGGAAAAGCCACAGTCCCCTGGCACAGACCATCACTGACTGATTTTATGATCTATTGCCTCACATAGTTCTTAGTGGTGCTCAAGGTATGCTTTGTGAGTTAAACAGTGAATGAATGAACCAATGAATGAATCTCACACACATTCTCAGGAAGATAATTTCTAAATCAGAAGATGAAAGTGGTCATAGTGAAAAGACAATTTGTAATTATTTATTTTTAGAGGTGAGAAAGATGCGTGATGGAAAGAAGTGATTTGTCTTCCTTCTCTTTCTGTGTGAGTGCATGGTATTGAAGATTGGATAAAGTAATAAATAAACACTTTTGTCAGTCTTATGGCCAAGAAAAAAATTACTATGTCCAGAAGCCAAACAATAACACGTAAGAAATGGTTGAATTAAAACACTTGAGCTATTGTATCTTAAAGAAATATTTATCATGATACACAGGGAATGTCATGACTGCATATTTTTCTCCATATTTTGTCCATATGTTTCTTAGTTATATCCCAAGAAAAAGTGTTGTGTTCTATGAAAAAGATTTATAAATACCTACCTGTGTGTGTGCATGTAAAACTATAGAGTTAGGAAACAGAAATCAGAGAAAGCTGCAATGACACAGAGCTACAACTCAAATAAAAAGTCAAAAAATACCAATATGCCTGGTACATGGGAGATACTCAAAAAATACTTGTTGACTGATGAGAAAGAAAAAATTAAAACAGAAAAGAGGAATTTGTTTAGAACAGAGCTCAGAAAGCCCTTCAAGAGTAAAAGATGAGATCCTAGGTCATAGATAGAAAAAGACAGGTTTAAAAGACATAGTTTAAAAACAGGAAATGTGAATTGGAGAGAGAAAAGCTCTGGACAGACGGGAGGGAGGGAGATAATGGCCAGAGCCACATGGTAGGAAGTAGGAGCCTTTGGCAAGAGGTGGCTAGCTAGAAAATTTTTAGTGAACAAGGGGATGGAAGACTTTTGAGACCAAGGATCTCAAGAGGTTTTAAGATGTTTGCTTTTCTATGCCTTAAACTCCTCAGTCAGTGCAACCAAACATCAGGAAGGTCTACTATACACATTGACTAGGAATTGGATTTCTTAAAACCAGAGAGGATTGTTGAGTCAATTGTGTATAAACAAGAGCTGGATGATTTCAACTAATGCCTGAGTTTTGCACTCAGTAGCTTAATTAATTGAGCTATCTCTCAGTTATGCATTTTTTATAAAGTCTTTCATTTAATTACCTCACACCCAGAAACGCTACACATCAATTTTTTTCCAAAATACTTCACAAGAAAGACCAGTCCACTGGGATATCAGATATCTTTCAAAAACAACAAACAAACAAATAAACAAATAAAAACAGTCAGAGAAAGGGGATTTCAATTCCTTTGTCAAACTAGTTTGTGGATACTAAATTGACGAAAATAATACATGATTCTTCACAGCAGGATTTCTATGAAAGCCTTAAGTATGCTAATCTCCAAAAGAGCGGTTGTATTTAGCAGTGTTACCTAAACATTTTTGATCATGGTCTCCTATTTCCATTGAACATCTTCAAACACTCATCAGTATTCTTTGAGAAACACTAGCCCGTGCTCATTGGATCAACCCATGAAACAGAAATTAGCCTATCTGGGGCCACAGATACCTTTGAGAATACCTTAAAAGCTTTACACTCTCTCCCCTCCCATTTATACACATGTGACTTTGAAATATTCATATGACTTTGAAACAGGAATAGGGCGTCCTGAAATTCAGAGGGTTTTTAGATATTCAAAGGATATTTATTATATAAGTATGCCACATTTATTTATCCATTCTATTTTGATGAACATTTGGGATGTTTCCAGTTTTTGTTTATTAAGAATAATGTTTCAATGTCCTGTGATAAACCATAATGAAAAAGAATATATATATATATGTATAACTGAGTCATTTTGCTGTACAGCAGAAATTAAACATTGTAAATCAGCTATACTTCAATAAAATTTAAAGATATTAAAAAAAGAATAATGTTGCTATGAATATCTTTTAGGTCACAAACGTACATATTTCTGTTATAAAAATGAAGCATAGAATTATTGGGTTATAGAGTGTGCATATGTTCAACTTTAGAAGATATTGCCAAACAGTTTTTCAAAATAATTTAACCAGTTTACATTTATACCATCAGTGATAAGAGAATCATATAGAGTTGTCCCTTGGTATCCACAGGGGATTGGTTCCAGGACCCCCATGTGGATACCAAAATCCATGAATGCTTACATAAAATGGCAAAGTACAGTCAGCCCTTCTTGCCTGTGGATGTGGAACCCACCGATATGAAGGCTTGACTGTATCCTCCTTGCCAATTATTTTTAATATCAACCATATCCCACTTGGTAATGACAGGTATTTTGATTTTAGCCATTCTGGTAGGGATATAGAAATGTATCACTGTAGATTTAATTTTTATTTTCTCAATGAATAATAAAGTTCGGCGCTTGTCATGTGTTTATCAGCCAGTTGGATATCCTCTTTAGTGATGGTCCTGTTCAGTAATTTTGCCTGTGTTTCTCTTGGGTTGTCTGTAGTTCTCTTATTAAGTTATGAACCTTTTGTTGATACGTGTATTACAAATATCTTCTAGTTATGGCTTACCTTTTTTTCTCTTTCAGTAGTGTCTTGTAAATTTGCAGATCTGATCAATGATCTCCTCAAGTGCTTGGAACTGAAAACCTTCAATGGCTCCCAATGCACTTTTAAAAATCTTCTTGGCTGAAGTGCAGGGAAGAGGTCAGAGGGGCTGCAGTGAGTTGAGGGAGACAAATGAGAAGTCCAGTGGATGGTGCCAAAATGACAGAGAGGTGGACAAGGACCAATATTTGAACTGAAAACCACAGTGGTCAGGGTCCTGGCCAGAGGAAGACAGTCACTCAAGGGGCATCCCCTGTGTGGGCTGCATGCACCTGCCAGATTTAGTGAGGCAGTGGGAGAGCACAAGACTGAGGCATGTCCTCCGGTTTTAGCAAAACTGGGAGACATTTTGGGTGCTGATCTCTCTGATGCAGATTCCAAGTGTTGGGGTGCCTGATGTGAGGCACAAATCCCTTATTCCTCAGGGAGAAGCTTCATATTGTGAGATCTTTCCCAACTGTGGGTCATGGTTCCAGGCGTGGGGTTTTTGCCAAGACCATGACTCTGATTCTCCTACTCACCTCAATGTAGCCCTCTTATCCTTTGTTGCAGAGGAGCTGCTAGCTAGTTTTCAGGTCTTTTTCAGAGGAATTGTTGTATATGTAGCTATAGATTTGGTGTGTTTGTGGGAAAAGGTGAGTTCAAGATCTTCCTACACTACCATCTTGAACCTCCTCTCTACCAGCAGTTTTTAGTTATAAATAGATGTTCAATTTTATCAAGTGCGTTTTCTGCATATATTGAAATAATTGTATGATTTTTCTCATTTATTCTATTAACGTGTTATATCAAGTAACTTTCGTATGTCAAAGGAAACTTGCATTGCTGAAATAAGCTCAGCTTGGTCTTAAATATTATCATTTCTAGACTTGGTCTTGTAATACTTTATGAGGATTTTTTTTTTTTTGCGGTACGCGGGCCTCTCACTGTTGTGGCCTCTCCCGCTGCAGAGCACAGGCTCCGGACGCGCAGGCCCAGCGGCCATGGCTCATGGGCCCAGCCTCTCCGCGGCACGCAGTATCCTCCCGGACCGGGGCACGAACCCGTGCCCCCTGCATCGGCAGGTGGACTCCCAACCACTGTGCCACCAGGGAAGCCCTATGAGGATTTTTTACATCTATATTTAAAAAGATTGTTCTGTAATTGTTCCTTCTTATAATGTTATTTACAGGATTTGGTATGAAAGTTATGCAGCCTTCATAAAATGAGCTGTATTGCCACTTTTTTGTTCTCTGGAATATTTTTGTCTAAAACTGAAAGTATTTCTTTCTCAAATATTTGATAGAGTTCAACAATTAATATATTTGGACTTGGAGTTCTCATTGTGAGAGAGAGGGCTTTTATTTATAGATTCAAGTTATTTAATAAATATGGGATTATTTCTTCTTGAATATGTGCAAACTTTTCTAGGAATTTGTCTACATTTAAATTTTCAAATATATTTGTTTAAAGGGCTTTAGAACATCCTAATATCTTCTTTAATGTCTGTAGGATCTATAGCAATGTTCCCCTTCAAGTTTCTGTTTTTGATAACTTTAACTTTCTTTAGTTTTTTTTTTTCCTCATCAGTCTTGCCAGAGATTTATCAGTTTTATTATTCTTTTCAAGAAACCAAGTTTGTCATTTTTAATAATCTCTGTTACACATTGATTGCCTTTACCCTCTTATTTTGTGTTAGTTTTCACATCTACATGTGGCCTCTCCAGGTGGCTAGTTTGGGCTTTCTTGCCACATGACAGTGGGTTCCAAAAGCAAGTGTCCTATAAGAACCAGGTGGAAACCATTGCCTTTTAACAAAAAGAAGAGCTTTATTGAGATAAAATTCACATAATATACAATGGAGCCCCTTAAAGGTGAAATTCAATGGTTTTTAGTATATTTACAGTTGTGCAACCATTACCATAATTAATTTTAGAACATTTTTATTGCTGCAGAAAAAAAAAGTTTATATTTCCCCAATCTTCCCATCCATAGGCAACAGTTAATTTATTTTTTGTCTCTATAGATTTGCCTATTCCAGACATCATATAAATTGAATCATACAATATGCAGTCTTTTGGGTCTGGCTTCTTTCACTTAACATAATTTTCTTTGATTCATCCATGCTGTAGTGTGTACTAGAACTCGATTCCTTTTTTATGGCCAAATAACACCTCATTGTGTGATATACCACATTTTATGTACCAGTTCATCTTTTGATGGACATTTGAGTTGTATCCAATTTGAGGCCATTATGAATACTGCTGCTATGAACAATCATATGCAAGTTTTTCTATGGGATATATTTTTATTTCTCTTTATTATATACCTAGGAATAAAATTTCTGGGACATATCGTATTCTATGTGTAAACTTTTGAGGAATTTTGGACTGTTTTTTAAAGTGTTTTCACAATTTTACTTTCTTATTAGCTGTGTGTAAAGGTTACAATTTCTCTACATCTTTGCTATCTCTTGTTTTTATTAATCATTTTGCTGCTTGTTCTATCACTTACAAAGAGAAAGAGAAGTATGTTAAATTTCTCTCCATGACTGTGTTTACAACTTTTTCTGCTTTTAGTTCTTTCAATTTTTGTTTCACATGTCTTGAGGCTATATTATTAGATCCATACAAATTTAGAATTGTGATAATTTGGTAGAATGGCACTTTTTGTCTGTCTTTATCATTAGTATTTTTTCCTACCTTAACATTTACTTTGTTTTTATTATTAAAATGATACTAGCCTGCTTTGGTTAGTATATGTAAAGTTATCTTTTTCCATTCCTTTACTTTAAACTTTACATAATCTACACCAAACAGCCTATATCTAAGTTTTGTTGTTTTATCCACACTATAATAGACCAATATTACCTTCGATTTTTAATAGAGATATTTAGTCCTATTAACTTAAATATAATTACTGACATATGTGGGGTTAAATCTACCATCTTGTTACTTGTTTTCTGTTTGTTCTGGTTGTGCTATGTCCCATTTTTTCTCTTTTCTTGCCTTCATTAGAATAATTTATTATTGTTGTGACTATTTCCTTCTATATAAGTTTTATTATTATATTTACTATCTTATTCCATATGCATCACTGACCTACTAAAGTCTAATATAATTTACAACTTCCCAAACAATGGAGGGAACTCAGAACATTTTAACTCCATTTACCCATCTCCCATCTTTATGTTACAGTTTATATGTATTACTACATACATTTTTAATGGCCATAGACATTGGTTTTATTATTTTAATCAATCATTATTCATCTAGACTTACCCACATATTTACACATTTTATCATTCTTCATTCTATTTTACATCTGTCTGTTCCATCTGGGATAATTTTCCTTTCACCTGAATAAATCCCTTTTGTGTTTTCTTTAGTTCAATTATATTCATGAAGAATTATCTCATTATTGTATTTTTAATATATTTCCATTTTCCTTTATTTTTAATGTCTTAATTGAAGTATAATTGACAAAAAAAGCTGAAGATATTCAGTTTATAGTATGCAGTTTCATAAGTTTTGACATACATATGCACCCATGAAACTATACCACAATCAAGAGAGTGAACATATCCATAAATCCCAAAAGCTTTCATACAGCCCTTGTATTATTTCCCTCCTGCCCCTAACTTCTCTCCCATTCCAAACAATCACTAATCTGCTCTTTGTCACATTTTCTAGATTTTTATATACATAGAATCATGCAAGTATGTATTCTTTTCTGTCTGGCCTTTTTCTTTCAGCATAATTATTTTAAGATCATCTATTTTGTTATGTGTTTCAATAGTTCATTATTTTGAATTGTTGAGCAGTATTTCATTGTATGGATATATCACAAAGTATCTATCCATTTATCTTTTAATGGACACTTGGGCTATTTCCACTTTAAGGCTAATAAAAATAAAAGTGCTTTGAAAATGTGTGTACAAATATTTGTATGGACACATGCTTTCATTTTTCTTAGGTAAATATCTAGGAATGGCATGTTTGATTCATATGATATGCATATGTCAACTTTTTGAGAAACTGCCAAACTTTTCCAAAGTGGTTATGACATTTTACACTCTCACCAGAAGTGTATGAGAGCTCCAATCTCTCCACATCCTTGCCAACTCTTGGTATGATCTGCTGGTTTAATTTCAGCCTTTCTAATAGTTTTGTAGTCAGATAAAAATTGTGGTTTTAATAGTCTCTCCTCTAATGATTAGTGATGGTAAGCTCTTTTGTGTTCTTATTTGCAGTTTCTATATATTCTTTAGTGAAAAGTCTATTCAAATATTTTGCTCATTCCTTATTGGATTATTTGCTTTTTTAATCATTAACTTTTGAGGGTTTCTCCTCCCTGTGCTCTCAGCTGGAAAATCTTTCAAGTCATTAAGCTGGGGTAACTATAGTGCTTACTTCATTTTTTACATCTCTCAGGGATCACTCTTTCATTGCCTTTATGTCCAGTGTCTGCAAAACTTTTGTTTTATTTATCTTTTCCAAATTGGGGGATTTTTTTGTTTGTTTGTTTGTTTCAGACAGGGGGGTAAGTATGGTCCCTAATACTTGATATTGACTGGAAGCAGAGGACCATATCTGTTTTGCCCTATTTTAATCCTACTTTTGCTGTACATAAAAATCTTCAACACTTTGCAAATAACATCCTGTGTTCTGACTTGCATCATTTCTGTTGATGAGTCATCTCTCAGCCCTATTTTTGCTCCTTAAAATGTATTATAATATTTTTCTCTGGCTTATGTTAACATTTTTTTCTTAGCTTTTTGTATTCGGCAGTATTATTATATGTCTCTATGTAGTTCTCTTTGTATTTATTCTGCTTTGAGATTATAGCACCTTTTGAATCTATTGCTTGATGTCTTTTTTTCATTTGGACAATTTTCTGACATTGATCCTTCAACTATTTCTTTTCTTCCATTCATTTATTCTCTCTCTGCCTTCCTCTCCTTCTCTCTTTTACCCTCTCCTTTCCTTCTTCACTCACTCTTTCTTCCTTCTGTAATCCCAATTACTTATATGTTAGACTTTTGGGGGCCATCCCATACCTTTTTCCTGAACTTTCCAATCTATTGTCCCTTTTTGATTTAGTCAAGATATTTTCTCCTAACCTGTACTTTACTTAAATGAATAATTCTCTCTCCAGCTGAATCTAATCTGCCATTAAACACAGCAGCTGACCTCCTATTTGGAGGTATATATTTGTCAGTTCTAGATTTTCCATTTTAGTAAGGGGAGATGTATTACTACTCTCTTCCAAAATTCTTCAATTGTCATATAATTTTTGGAACCTGTATTAATCATTCTCACTTTAAGTCTACTCCAATATCCATATTTCTTGTGGACCTATTTCAATGGTTTTGTTTGTTTGTTTTTGTCTCTTGATTTCTGGCTAGTTTTTACCTTTTTTATCTTATTATTTTTAAAGTCTGTCATACCTTTTGTGTGTGTGAAAAAGTACAAAAGAACTTGAGGCTCTGGATGATGTTATATCCTCCAGAGTACGTTTAGCTTCTTGAAGAAAGTTATTTGGGAGGATTACCTTAATATAATCATAGATTGAACTTATTCAAAGCTGAGTTTTTACCCTTTATTCCCATTCTATGCAGGAATTTTCATTAATTCCTTTAATTAATTCCATGTATTCTCAAAATCTAAGAAGGGGGTTCAGATTCTGGGAAATTAAAAAGAATAACAAATGCTCACCTAGCATATGATCTAAAAAGTTTAAAATCTAGGAAAGTATGGATTCTACCAAGTTTTAAATACATGTCTAGTTGAGTGTATAAAAAACTAATTTGATCTGTTCAGAAATAACTTACTAATAATTGTCCTGGTGACCTGACACATTCATCAAATGTTGGACTCTAGATTTTATGCTAAGGGAGAGATAGAAGAGCTCATTGTCATTTTAATTTTTCTTTGAACTTCAAGTGACACAGATGAAACAGAGAAAATGTACTTTTTTTCTGGAGCATAAATAGTTGAAGATTATCAATAGGATCTAGAGCAGCAGATACTAATCTTTTGTGGGGTAGATATGAACTCTTTTTGGGAGCCAGTGAAAGCTATGGACTCTCCCTCCAAAAATGGAAGTGCACAATCCACACTTATATTCAACATTATGTGTACCATGTCAGAGAGCTTAGAGCCCAGCTGAAGCTCATGAGTGAGCCCAGTATTAAGAATTCCTGCTCTACAACAAAGAACATTTGTTCTTTAAGAATGAACAAAAGATACAACATTGGAATTTCAACATTGCTTTCTCATTCAGCACTTCAGTTTTGTGTGTCACAGAACCCATATTCCACATTTTGCCTTTTATTTTACCTGAGAATTGACAATTGAGAGTCACTAATCATAGAGGGAAAAATTCATTTAACCTTTAGATTTAAAAATATAATAATATATAATAATAATGAACAGCAATTCTGCAAGCACATGCACTGAAGGATAGACATCTATCTTCCAGCAAATAGATTTCAAAGAATGAGAGGGTCGGGGGCAAACCCCTTGTACCAAAGTGGCAAACTGTGAGCTTAAAGCTGTGTCTTGCTCACAGACAGTCCTTGTTAGGTCCACACAGTAATTTCAACTTAAATTAGTCGTACACACTTAGAAATTGGGAAATTATATGTAAAATTTTCTTTTTCTGTCTCCTCTTGAAAAGTCAGAAGATACAGGCACAGTTGGCCCATACTTCTGTGTAGCAACAAACCATAGGGGCTGAGTAGCCACTACCTGTTTCTCCAGCTCACTACAGTCCCCAGGAGCACCTACTTCACTCTTACTCATTTCTAGTAGGTAGAGTTGGCACTGGAGCTTGTGACCCATTGTAGTCAGCCCCTGGACATCTGGGCAGCCTTTGAAAAAGTGGCTTTCGACCCAATGTCACAGAACACTCTAAACCTGCTTTTCCCATTTCCTTCCAGCCTCTAATATTACACCTCATTCCTTGACAGGAGATTCCAAGTTCATCCCATTCTCTCTGAATTCATCTCTACTCAATTTTTTCCAGATAATTTCCAGCTGACCTCCCACCATGCTCATCCAAAGAACAAAGCTTCCTTCTTGCAAAATGAAGGAGGAAGGACTAGGCCTGGAATGATAACCTCCCTGTTAACAATCTCCATGGTGTTCACATTTTTCTACACCACTTTTTCTTTCTTCATTTTGCTTTTTCTTTTTTGTTAATTTTGACCTTCATTGGAAAGGTTAGTACACTTCATGGGGATACTTAGTGCTTAAAGCTATGTCTGAAAGTACTATATTTTTTAGTAAAAATGTCTAAGAGATCATGGTTAGTATTTGTAGCAGAGCTGGGTCAAAATTAACATATTACAATAGCTTATGTCAGCCTGGGTTGCAAACTTTCCCAAAGAAAGGGCACGCCAAAAGGTCAAACTCGTCAGCGAGTACCACAGAAAACTGCGGAATTCTAAAAGATGATTTCTTCTCCTTATAAGTAAAAGTCATTGATTTCCTGTTGCTCCAGCCACCACCCTCTCCTGCCTATACACTGGACTTACATACACACCACACTCCCCACTGTCCAGCTACAGGAACAGCTACTTTCTCTCCTATCTGTTTCTGTGAATTTAAGTCTTTGAGCCAGTTCCTAGCTTTATTAAATATGTGTCCCACTGTTCTACCTTTTCTGTTTGTTTGTTTGCTCTGATGGAAATGCTCATTTAAATCATTAATGAGCCACTAGCCCAGACATGGACAATGCCTAGTTAACAACGCAGAGTTCTCACTCTCACTACACACGGCGTGTGGTCTGTGTCTGTGCCTGTTCTTCTAGCCCTGAAACTTCTTTAACACCTCGTCCCATTCTGCCAATACCACAGATGCCCTATTTCAGCTGTTGATGTGCAGGTTGTGGGCCGGGTTGCACAGACCAGCCAACAGCCCGTCAGTGGGACTGGCAGAGCATGCTGGGCTGCGGGTTGCTGCAGAGATGGATGCTCAGTGGATTCTGCCCTCAACTAGAAGGCTGAGCCTGACTTGGCCGCTCAGTCAGCATGATGGCAAAATGACAGGTTATTTTTCTGTTATTTGTCCTCCACTATTGGCTTTATTAACCCTTGGCTTGGTGAAAGAAAGATGCCTTTACTTTACCACTAATGCTATTGCACTAATCTGTCCAGGTGAGAGCTGAGTCTCTGAGAGCCAAGCTGTGTCCTCCAAGAACAAAAGGTAAGGAGAACTTAAAGCACCGGCTGGGATTTTTCTTTTCTCCACTGGCTCGGCATCACCACCAGAGAGCAAGCCAGTGTCTTCAGTTAGAAGACAGTGGCTAAAAGGTGCAGTAATTGGAAAGCATTTCAATTTCCAGGGATCTCAGAAAGTCTCAAAGTTTCATGTCACCAGACATAATATTTGCTTAAGCTACCCAAAGAGAGACCTTTGATTTTGCAAAAGCCTATCTTTTTCACTGAGGTTCCATCCTTTCTATGCCCTTCATCCCATACCACCACCTACTCATATTACATCCTGTGCCACTAAAATAATCTCTCGCTTTCTCTCTTCTTCTCTTTCTCCTTCTCTTTCTTCCTCCCCTTTATAAAGCGTGCTGTCTTTCAATTAACATAGTGATGACCTATTGTCACCCATTACCATGCTAATCCTGAGCTGGTGTGAAATTACTTTATAATAAACACTATGGAGTTCTGACTTTCAATTAATTTTTCACATGCTGCACTAAATCAGGTTAACTCTCCCCCCACCACCACTACTTTTGACCACAGATGTAATTCTTTTCTTATAATGAAATGGAAGATTAATTTATATGAAGCATATCTGTACACATTGGCAAATAAATGTAAAGATAGACTTTGTGCCATATTTGCATTATGCAGTGTTGGGTCTAATGCAGACTCTCTGAAATTATTAATTTTTTGTGTTCACTGGGGTGGGGAAAGACATTTCTAGTTGTTGTTGTTTCTCTGTTAAATTCAAACTAAATTTTTCCACAAAGAAGAGGCAAAGAAATGCTCACATATGCTGAAAGAGTGGTGACTTCTCCCATAAATTGTACAATACCACACTAGGAGAAGCTGGAGGAAAATGTAAACACTCTGAAATGGAAACAATAATCATTAACTACTACACTGATTGGTGCTCTCCCTGGATAGGCACCTTCACATTCATCCCGAATAAAGGGGGGGATGGCTTTTTAAATGACCATTAAACAGAAGGATTTTGATGACAATTGCAAGCAGATGATGGCTCACGCCTCTTGAAAACTAATACAGCCCCTGCACTAAAGTATATTTTTGGCGAAATAATTATTTTCATCTTTGAAACTCATTATTAGAATGAAGTGATGGAAGACGAATGTAGGCACACACTAAATGAACAGGTTTGTGTTAAAAAAAATTAATCATGCTACCCAGATGTTGGGCTATATTTTTTCTTCTGTCAGTCTCCAGTGTATTTCATTCAGCTTCTTTTATTACTACAAAATATTGATAGAAAAATTTGCACAATACATATATATTTTTTGACACCAAATGAGAAAAACTGCCAGAAGAACTAAAGGTGTGGAACATATAAGAGATAAATGTGTACTCATCAAATCCTTTTAAACCAATCTTTTATTAAACATAGAAGAAATAAAATCTTACTCAGTGTTGCAATAATGAAAATACTTACCACTGAGTTATTTTGAGACAGACTAAGCAAATCATGTCTGGCAAATACTAGAAATTTATTCATTCATTCAACAGGTATTTATTCTATGCCTGCTATGTGCTAACCACTACTTTAAGTATAACTGATAAATCAGTGAACAAGACAAACTCCCGTGCCCTCGTGGAGATTCCCATCGAGGGGGATGCAAACTTGAAATTATAAATAGAGTCTGTCACCATCTTCCTGATCATTTATTGAATACTTACTGTGTGTTCACCACTGTGCTAAATGCTTTCCATTTACATATTTCAATCCTCGTGTTTAACACTTTCCTTCTAGGTTATTATCATACATATTTTATAGATAAATTTGTTACCGACCCTCCCCCATTTGGTCCCCAAGAAAGGTCCTTCTTCTGTTCTGTAGCAAAGGAAAGCTTTATTCTTTGATCAGAGAATGACGGAGATGCGAGCTCAGGCTATGAGGCCCATGTTCTCCCAGGCAGGCCGTGAGCGGGGCTGCTTTATAGGGATCTCATCAGGTGGGGAAGAAGTGGAGTTCTCTCTGGGCATGTGCAGCCGTGTGTCTCCTCTCAGCGCTGGCGAGACCTTTGCATATGTTCCCCTATGAGTAAGTAAAACTAGGCTAAGCACAAAGGGAAAAAAGCTTAGATATCATTTTATTACCCAGATTCTGTTTTTATTCCCCAGGAATTGTAATGGGCTTTGCCGCTGACAGAATAACTAAAGCTTAGAAGTTAATTTGTCCTAAACCCACAGATACAAAGTGGCAGAGGTAGAATTCAAAACTAAGTTTTTTGGACTAAAACTCCTGTGTTATACTGCTTCTGCTGTTCATTGTCTCAAAAGCACATATCATTATCTTGTATTTGTTCAAATTTTAGTTTTTACACTATGGTGGGTGTAAAATAGGTGTAAGGTGTAAAATGGGGAGTAAAAATATGAAGAGAAGGCACATCCCTCACTTAAGATTTCCAGTCTATTGAGAGAAAATTACACACTTATGAAACAACTAGTTTTAAATTTTCTTTGGACAGCTAAGTTTATAGTCCATGGACATGAAGTGTGCATGTTGAGGGGGAAAGGCACAGGATTATTTGCAGACATTTATCTCTGTTTGAATAGCATATTCAACTTTTATGAATACACCCATTGTAGAGTACATTATTAATTTAATAGAAGCTTTTAAATAAAAATTGAAATAAGACAACATTTAATGTAGCCATTATATGCCATAAAATGTGTCCTGATTTCAATTCTATGGAATTGTCAGAAGCTTGATTCTTAGAGTGGAGGATGTACAGCTGCATAAGAACAATCTGTACCTTGAAGGTTGAAAAGACTTCACTTTGAAACTGTATGGACTCAGCACATTTTAAAAAAGTATCTTCTGGCTCACTCTGGTAATCTCTTTCATGATATTATTAAATTTTTCTATTTTCCTAGATATTTCTTCCAAGTTTTCAAAATATATTATCATAAATGCAATCAAAATATATCGTTATAACCAAATTAATCTTGACATTTGCAATTATTTCTAACTTTTAATGCTTATTTTTTTATTTGCATTTTCTTTTTTCACTTGATCAGATTCATTAGTATCTTATCTCCCTTATTGTTTTTTAGTTGTCTTCTTTATGGTTCTTCAAAGAACCATTTTATTCAAACTGCCAATTCTTACATTTGTTTTCAATGTTCTTTATTTATTAATTCATTACTGCTTTTATGCTCATTAATTGTTCTACTTGCTCTACATAGATATATTTTTCTTCTTTTTATAATTTCTTGAGTTAAATAGTAACTTGTAATTGTAATTTTTCCTCTTTAAATCCTGTGAATTTTCTTCCTTGGCTGTATCTCATGACTATTTTCCTAGATATTCTGTATTTTAAGCAGTTTTGAGATCCTTCTTTACCTAAGAATTTTTTAGAATAATGTTTCCCAAATGATTCAGGTTTTTCTCTGTTCATACTTTCAATATTCATTCCAGTTTCAATAGAATGCAGTTCAGAATGTTGTCTAATATTTCATCACATAGGTACTTGAAGTAAAACGCTTTTGCTGTTCATATAGTATAAAGTTTGATGAGTATCAATTTAAACAAGTTTAGTTATCATTCAGATTATCCATGCCCTAGTTATTCCTTGAGCATTTTATTTGAAAATAACTGAGAACATTGTGTAAGATCTTCTAATGCTATCATATTTCTGTTCATTCCTTTTTTATAGTTTCAGTAGTTCTACTTTTAAATTTTAATACTATGATATTCAGGATGTATATATTCATAATCATTGTGTCTTCAGCAGCAAAACTGACCCTCTGGTTTCATGTAATAAACCAATATACTGGGATACTTAATGAGATGTTTGTGACAGAAGAGATTTGAGGCAGACTAAAGGTCCATCAGTAAGGGCTTAGTTAAATAATTTATCCATACAATCAAACATGTATACTCATTGAAAATAATGAGAAAACCCTATATGTACTAATTAGCGGCAATCTCAAAGTTCTAGTTCTAAGTGAACAAAGCAAGGTTCAGAATAATGAATAGAGTATAAGTTATCAGGTCCATGGAAAGCAGAGTACCACAGTGGGTAAGAACTCAAGTTCTCATTAGTCTGCTTGAATGAATCCTGGCTAAAACTCCTACTAATTGGTTGACCTTAAGGTAAGTTACTTAACATCTCTTCATCTTCACTTGTAAAATGCAAACAAGAATTAAGTACTTATCTCTTAGAGTTTTTGGAAGGATTAAATGAATGAATACAAGAAATGTGCCTAAAATACTGCCTGGCACCATGTGCTCATAAATGTTTATTTGTTAACATTTAAAGCAAAAGAAAAAAAGACAAAATTTAAAAACCCTCACATACATAAATATGTATGTGTATCTATCTATCTATCTATCTATCTATCTATCTATCTATATATCTCATAACATATACCTTGAAGGTACAGTGGAGTGATAGCAAAAGCATCTCTGATCCTTTACCCCTCCCTGTATCTGTGCCTTTACAAGGTGATTTACAGCTCCTCCCATCAAGACATGGAATCTATTTCCTCAGCCCTTGAATCTGGGCTGGCCCTAAATATTAGAATGTAGCAGGAGTGGCAGTTTGCCAGTTCAAAACCTAGGTCTCATGAGGCCTTTTGTGCTTCTGCTCTCTTTCTCTCGGACCTCTGCCATTGCCACCATAGGAACAAGCCTGGGTTAGCCTGCTGAGTAAGGAGAGGCTACATTGGGGTACTCATCATTCTACCTGTCCCAGCCATGGTCATCACAGGCCAGCCACAAACTGACCAAACCCCCCAACCAAAGATGCATGACTGAGCCCAGCTGAGACCAGAAAACTGCCCAGTTGGCTCATAAAACCATAAATGCTTACTATTTTAAGTGACTGGGTTTGGGATGGTTTGTTATATATCAATAGCTAGCTGATAAAGAAGAATATATGACAACTGAAAGCAAGGATTATCTTGGGGTATGAATTTTGGTTCATATGAATCAGGATGGACTGAGAAATAGATTTCACTGTAGACCTTTTAGATTTTTTTATGATATACAGGCTATCGTCAATTTTTAAATATCATTATTTTTAAGAGAATGAACCATGCACTCACTAATTCTCAATATAGGAGACCAACTAGATCTAAACTAGATATTTGGTGTGATTCTAAGCCAAAAAAGATGATATAGAATTTTAAGATGATTCTGCAGTGATAAAAGTGTGTGTCATGAAGGCTTACATTCCTGCCACAGCCACACAGATGATTCATGAAAGATACCTTGAAGAGGCATAAAGAGTTTGTTTGACTCCTTGAATGTCAAGGAATGAAATTAGAATGTTCTCTAACACCATGTACAAAACTAAACTCAAAATGGGTTAAAAACCTAAATGTGATACCAGATACGATAAAACTCCTAGAGGAAAACATAGGCAGAACACTCTCTGACATAAATCACAGCAATGTTTTTTTGGATCCTTCTCCTAAAGTAAAGGAAGTAGAGGCAAAAATGAACAAATAGAATCTAATTAAACTTAGATGCTTTTGCACAGCAAAAGAAAACAACACAAAAACAAAAAGACAACTTACTGAATGGGAGAAAATATTTGCAAATAATATGACTGATAAAGGATTAATATCCAGCATATATAAATAGCTTATACAATTCAACATAAAAAAAAATAAACTACTCAATTAAAAAGAGGGTAGAAGAACTGAATAGACATTTTTCCCCAACTATTGCAGACAGCCAACAGAAACATTAAAAGATGCTCAATATTGCTAATCATCAGGGAAATGCAGATCAAAATCACAATGAGATATCACCTCACACCTGTCAGAATGGGTATTATCAAAAACTCTACAGGGAGACCTTTAAGATGGCAGAGAACTAAGACATGGAGATCACCTTCCCCCCACAAATACATCAGAAATACATCTACATGTGGAACAACCTACAGAACACCTACTGAAGGCTGGTAGAAGACCTCAGACTGCCCAAAAGGCAAGAAACTTCCCACGTACCTGGGTAGGGCAAAAGAATAAAGAAAAATCAGAGAAAAAGGATAGGGACGGGACCTGTACTTCTGGGAGGGAGTTGTGAAGGAGGAAAAGTTTCCACACATTGGGAAGCCACTTCACTGGCAGAGCCGGGGGTGGGGGAGGTGGCAGTGGGGGAGGCTTCGGAGCCACCGAGGAGACCTCAGGAACAGGAGTGCAGAGGGCTAAGAGGAGAGATTCCCGCACAGAGGATCAGTGCCGACCAGCACTCACCAGCCTGAGAGGCTTGTCTGCTCACCCATTGAGGAAGGTGGGGGCTGGGAGCTGAAGCTCGGGCTTTGGAGGTCAGACCCCAAGGAGAGGACTGGGGCTGGCTTCGTGAACACAGCCTGAAGGGGTCTAGTGCACCACAGCTAGCCGGGAGGGAGTCCGGGAAAAAGTCTGGACCTGCCAAAGAGGTAAGAGACCATTGTTTCAGGATGCATGAGGAGAGGGGATTCAGAGCACCACCCAAATGAGCTCTAGAGATGGGCATGAGCCGTGGCTATCAGCGCCGACACCAGAGATGGGCATGAGATGCTAAGGCTGCTACTGCAGCCACCAAGAAGCCTGTGTGTGAGCACAGGTCACTATCCCCACCTCCCCTCCTGGGAGCCTGTGCAGCCCGCCACTGCCAGGGTCCCGTGATCCAGGGACAACTTCCCTGGGAGAACGCATGGTGCGCCTCAGGCTGGTGCAACGTCACGCCGGCCTCTGCCGCTGCAGGCTCACCCTGCATCCGTACCGGGCCTAAGTGAGCCAGAGCTCCCAAGTCAGCTGCTACATTAACCCCATCCTGTCTGAGCAGGAAACAGATGCCAAAGGGCAACCTACATGCAGAGGCAGGGGCAAATCCAAAGCTGAAACCCACGAGCTGTGAGAACAAAGAAGAGAAAGGGAAATTTCTCCTAGCAGCCTCAGGAGCAGTGGATTAAATCTCCACAATCAACTTGATGCACCCTGCATCTCTGCAGTACATGAATAGACAATGAATCATCCCAAAATTGAGGTGGTGGACTTTGTATGATTTTGTTTGTAAAACTTTGCTTTTACCATTTGTCCTAGGGTTCTGTCTGTTCTTTTTTTGGAGGTTTTTTTTTTTTTTTTTTTTTTTTTGTGGTACGCAGGCCTCTCACTGCTGTGGCCTCTCCCGTTGCAGAGCACAGGATCTGGATGTGCAGGCCCAGCAGCCATGGCTCATGGGCCCAGCCGCTCCGTGGCATGTGGGATCCTCCAGGACCAGGGCATGAACCTGCATCCCCTGAATCAGCAGGCAGACTCACAACCACTGCGCCACCAGGGAAACCCTGGAGGTTTTTTTAAGTATAGTTTTTAGTGCTTGTTATCATTGGAGAATTTGTTTTTTGGTTTGGTTGCTCTTTTCTTTCTTTCTTTCCTCTTTTTTGTATTACTTTCTAATTTTTTAATTTTTAATAATGTTTATTTTTTAATAACTTTCTTTTCTTTTCTTTCTTTCTTCCCTTCCTTTTTTCTTTCTCTTTCTGTCTTTCTTTCTTTCTTTCTTTCTTTCTCCCTTTTCTTCTGAGTCATGTGGCTAACAGGGTCTTGGTGCTCCGGCCGAGTGTCAGGCCTGTGCCTCTGACGTGGGAGAGCTGAGTCAAGGACATTCGTCCACCAGAGACCTCCTGGCTCCATGTAATATCAAACAGCAAAAGCTCTCCCAGAGATCTCCATCTCAAGGCTAAGACCGAGCCCAACTCAACGACCAACAAGCTACAGTTCTGTACACCCTATGGCAACAACTACCAAGATAGGAACAGAACCCCACCCATTAGCAGAGAGACTGCCTAAAATCATAATAAGGTCACAGACTCCTCAAAACACACCACCAGACGTGGTCCTGCCCACCAGAAAGACAAGATCCAGCCTCATCCACCAGAACACAGGCAGTAGTCTCCGCCACCAGGAAGCCTACACAACCCACTGAACCAACTTTAGCCACTGGGGACAGACACCAAAAACAATGGGAACTACGAACCTGCAGGCTGTGAAAAGGAGAACCCAAACACAGCAAGATAAGCAAAATGAGAAGACAGAGAAACACACAGCAGATGAAGGAGCAAGGCAAAAACCCACCAGACCTAACAAATGAAGAGGAAATAGGCAGTCTACCTGAAAAAGAATTCAGATTAATGATAGTAAAGATAATCCAAAACCTTGGAAATAGAATGGAGAAAATAAAAGAAACATTTAACAAGGACCTAGAAGAACTAAAGAGCAAACAAACAGTGATGAAAAACACAATATATGAAATTAAAAATTCTCTAGAAGGAATCAATAGCAGAATAACTGAGGCAGAAGAACAGAAAAGTGACCTGGAAGATAAAATAGTGGAAATAACTACCGCAGAACAGAATAAAGAAAAAAGAATGACAAAAATTGAGGACAGTCTCAGAGACCTCTGACATAACATTAAATGCAGCAACATTCGAATTATAGGGGTCCCAGAAGAAGAAGAGAAAAAAAGGGACAGAGAAAATATTTGAAGAGACTATAGTTGAAAACTTCCCTAATATGGGAAAGGAAATAGTTAATCAAGTCCAGGGAGTGCAGAGAGTCCCATACAGGATAAATCCAAGGAGAAACACACCAAGACACATATTAATCAAACTATCAAAAATTAAAGACAAAGAAAAAATATTAAAAGCAGCAAGGGAAAAACAACAAATATCATACATCAGAATCCTCGTAAAGTTAACAGCTGATCTTTCAACAGAAACTCTGCAAGACAGAAGGGAGTGGCAGGACATATTTAAGGTGATGAAAGGGAAAAATGTGCAACCAAGATTACTCTACCCAGCAAGGATCTCATTCAGATTCAATGGAGAAATTAAAACCTTAACAGACAAGCAAAAGCTAAGAGAATTCAGCATCACCAAACCAGCTTTACAACAAATGCTAAAGGAACTTCTCTAGACAGGAAGCACAAGAGAAGGAAAAGATCTACAATAACAAACCCAAAATAATTAAGAAAATGGTAATAGGAACATACATATAGATAACTACCTTAAATGTAAATGGTTTAAACACTCCAACCAAAAGACATAGACTGGCTGAATGAATACAAAAACAAGACCCATATATATGCTGTCTACAAGACACCCACTTCAGACATAGGGACACACACAGACTGAATGTGAGGGGATGGAAAAAGATAGTCCAGGCAAATGGAAATCAAAAGAAAGCAATTCTCATAACAGATAAAATAGACTTTAAAATAAAGACAATTACAAGAGACAAAGAAGGACACTACATAATGACAAAGGGATCAATCCAAGAAGAAGATAGAACAATTGTAAATATTTATGTTGCCAACATAGGAGCACCTCAGTACATGAGGCAAATGTTAACATCCATAAAAGGTAAAATCAACAGTAACACAATCATAGTAGCAGACTTTAAAACCCCACTTTCACCAATGGACGGATGACCGTAAATGAAAGTAAATAAGGAAACACAAGCTTTGAATGACACACTAAACAAGATGGACTTACTTGACATTTATAGGGCATTCCATCCAAAAACAACAGAATACACTTTCTTCTCAAGTGTGGATGGAACATTCTTCAGGATAGATTATATCTCGGGTCACAACTCAAGCCTTGGTAAATTTAAGAAAATTAAAATTGGATCAAGTATCTTTTCCGACCACAACACTAAGAGACTAGATATTAATTACAGAAAAAAATGTGTAAGAAATACAAACACATGGAGGCTAAACAATATGTTACTAAATAACCAAGAGATCACCGAAGAAATCAAAGAGGAAATCAAACAAATGACAGAGAAAACTCGATGACCCAAAACCTATGGGATGCAACAAAAGCAGTTCTAAAAGGGAATTTGATAGCAATACAATCCTACCTCAAGAAACAATAAACATCTCAAATAAACAACCTAACCTTACATATAAAGCAATTAGAGAGAGGAGAACAAAAGAAACCCCAAAGTTAGCAGAAGGAAAGAAATCATAAAGCACAGATAGAAATAAATGAAAAAGAAGTGAAGGAAAAATAACAAAGAACAATAAAACTAAAAGTTGATTCTTTGAGAAGATAAACAAATTTCATAAACCATTAGCCAGACTCATCAAGAAAAAAAGGTAGAAGACTCAAATCAATAGAATTAGAAATGGAAAAGGAGATGTAACAATGGACAGTGCAGAAATAAAGAAGATCATGAGAGATTACTACAACCAACTATATGCCAATAGAGTTGACAACCTGAAAGAAATGGACAAATTCTTGGCAAAGCACAACCTTCTGAGACTGAACCAGGAAGAAATAGAAAATATAAACAGACCAATCAAAAGCACTGAAATTGAGACTGTGATTAAAAATCTTCCAACAAACAAAAACCCAGGACCAGAAGGCTTCACAGGCAAATTCTATCAAACATTTAGAGAAGAGCTAACACCTATTCTTCTCAAACTCTTCCAAAATATAGCAGAGGGTGGAACACTCCCAAACTCATTCTACAAGGCCACCATCACCTTGATACCAAAACCAGACAAAGATGTCACAGAGAAAGAAAACTACACACCAGTATCATTGACGCACATAGATGCAAAAATCCTCAACAAAATACTAGCAAACAGAATCCAACAGCACATCAAAAGGATCATACACCACGATCAAGTGGGGTTTATTCCAGGAATGCAAGGATTCTTCAATACACGCAAATCAATCAATGTGATAAACCGTATTAACAAATTGAAGGAGAAAAATCATATGATCATCTCAATAGCTGCAGAAAAAGCTTTCTACAAAATTCAACACCCATTTATGATAAAAAAACTCTCCAGAAAGTAGGCATAGAGGGAGCTTACCTCAACATAATAAAGGCCATATATGACAAACCCACAGCCAACATCATTCTCAATGGTGAAAAACTGAAATCATTTCCACTAACATCAGGAACAAGACAAGGTTGTCCACTCTCACCACTATTATTCAGCATAGTTTTGGAAGTTTTAGCTACAGCAATCAGAGAAGAAAAAGAAATAAATGGAATCCAAATTAGAAAAGAAGTATAGCTGTCACTGTTTGCAGATAACATGATACTATACATAGAGAATCCTAAAGACTCTAACAGAAAACTACTAGAGCTAATCAATGAATTTGGTAAAGTAGCAGGATACAAACTTAATACACAGAAATCTCTTGCATTCCTATACACTAAAGATGAAAAAATATGAAAGAGAAATTAAGGAAACACTCCCATTTACCATTGCAACAAAAAGAATAAAATACCTAGGAATAAACCTACTAAGGTGACAAAAGACCTGTATGCAGAAAACTATAAGACGCTGATAAAAGAAATTAAAGATGACACCAACGGATGGAGAGATATACTATGTTCTTGGATTGGAAGAATCAACATTGTGAAAATGACTCTACTACCCAAAGCAATCTACAGATTCAATGCAATCCCTATCAAACTACCAATGCTATTTTTCACAGAACTAGAACAAAAAATTGTACAATTTTTATGAATACACAAAAGACCCCGAATAGCCAAAACAATCTTGAGAAAGAAAAATGGAGCTGGAGGAATCAGGCTCCCAGACGTCAGACTCTACTACAAATCTACAGTAATCAAGACAGTATGGTACTGGCACGAAAACAGAAATATAGATCAATGGAACATGATAGAAAGCCCAGAGATAAACCCACACACATATGGTCACCTTATTTTTGATAAAGGATGCAAGAATATACAATGGAGAAAAGACAACCTCTTCAATAAGTGTTGCTGGGAAAACTGGACAGGTACATGTAAAAGAATGAAATTAGAACACTTCCTAAAACCATACACAAAAATAAACTCAAAATGGATTAAAGACCTAAACATAAGGCCAGACACTATAAAACTCTTAGAGGAAAACATAGGGAGAATACTCTATGACATAAATCACAGAAAGATCCTTTTTGACCCATCTCCTAGAGAAATGGAAATAAAAATAAACAAATGGGACCTAATGAAACTTAAAAGCTCTTGCACAGCAAAGGAAATCATAAGCAAGAAAAAATGACAACCCTCAGAATGGGAGAAAATATTTGCAAACAAAGCAACTGACAAAGGATTAATTTCCAATATTTACAAGCAGCTCATGCAGCTCAATATCAAAAAAACAAAACAACCCAATTCAAAGATGGGCAGAAAACCTAAATACATATTTCTCCAAAGAAGATACACAGATTGCCAGCAAACACATGAAAGGATGCTCAACATCACTAATCATTAGAGAAATGCAAATCAAAACTACAACGTGGTATCACCTCATAGTGGTCCGAATGGTCATCATCAAAAAATCTATAAACAGGGCTTCCCTGGTGGAGCAGTGGTTGAGAGTCCACCTGCCGGTGCGGGGGACACGGGTTCTTTCCCCGGTCTGGGAGGATCCCACATGCTGCGGAGCGGCTGGGCCTGTAAGCCATGGCCGCTAAGCCTGTGCGTCCAGAGCCTGCACTCCGCAACGGGAGAGGCCACAGCAGTGAGAGACCCGTGTACCGCAAAAAAAAAAATGAAATCTACAAACAATAAATGCTTGACAAGGTGTGGAGAAAAGGGAACCCTCTTGTACCGTTGGTGGGAATGAATATTGATACAGCCACTATGGAGAACAGTATGGAGGTTCCTTAAAAAACTAAAAATAGAACTACCATATGACCCAATGATCCCACTACTGGTAATATATCCTGAGAAAACCATAATTCAAAAAGAGTCATGTACCACAATGTTCATTTCTTCTCTATTTACAATAGCCAGGGCATGGAAGCAACCTAAGTGTCTATCAACAGATGAATGGATAAAGAAGATGTGGCACATATATACAATGGAATATTACTCAGCCATAAAAGGGAAGAAAATTGAGTTATTTGTAGGAGGTGGATGGACCTAGAGTCTATCATACAGAGTGAAGTAAGTCAGAAAGAGAAAAGCAAATACTGTATGCTAACACATATATATGGAATCTAAAAACAACAAAACAAAAGTTTCTGAAGAACCGAGGGGCAGGACAGGAATAAAGACGCAGATGTAGAGAATGGACTTGAGGACACGGGGAGGGGAAAGTGTAAGCTGGGATGAAGTGAGAGAGTGGCATGGACATATATACACTACCAAATGTAAAATAGATAGCTAGTGGGAAGCAGCTGCATAGGACAGGGAGATCAGCTTGGTGCTTTGTGACCACCGAGAGGGGTGGGATAGGGAGGGTAGGAGGAAGACACAAGAGGGAGGAGATATGGGGATATATGTATATGTATAGCTGATTCAATTTGTTATAAAGCAGAAACTAATACACCATTGTAGAGCAATTATACTCCAATAAAGATGTTAAAAAATATATCTATAGATAAGAAATACTGGTGAGGATGTAGAGAAAAAGGAATCCTTGTGTACTCTTGGTGGGAATGTAAATTGGTCAGCCACTGTGGAAAATAGTGTGGAGGTTTCTTAAGAAACTAAAATAGAATTACCGTATGACTCAGCAATTCCACTCCTGTGTATGTATCTGAAAAATTCAAAAACACTAATTCAAAAAGATACATGAACCCCAATGTTCATAGCAACATTATTTACAATTGCCAAGATATGGAAGCAACCTCAGTGTCCATCAACAGACAGAAGAATGGATGAAGAAGATGTGGTGTGTATATATACATACACACACACACACACACACACACACACACACACACAATGGAATACTATGCAGCCAAAAAACAAAAGAATGATATTTTGCCATTTGTAGGAACATGGATGGACTTGGAAGGTATTATGCTAGGTGAAATATGTCTGTCAGAGAAAGACAAATACCATATGCTGTCACTTATATGTGGAATCTAAGAAATACAACAGACTAGTGAATATTACCAGTGAGAGTAGGGAGGGGCAATATAGGGGTGGGGGAATGTGAGGTACAAACTGTTGGGTGTAAGATAGGCTCAGGGATGTATTGTACCACATGGGGTATATAGCCAATATTTTGTAATAACTGTAAGTGGAAAGCAACCTTTAAAAATTGCATAAAGAAAGAAAAATTTCAAAAACTAAAGCAAACATTTAAAATTTTCTAATTAAAAATTTTTTTAAGGAGAAAAGGAACAGGACATAAAATATAAGGCTCATTTTAAAATGACATAATGCAAGGAAGATCTTCCTGTTACTTTTTTTTTTCTGTTTTGTCTCTTTCTTGTACTATATGGTTGAGTATAATAATGAAAAACTTGAATTGTCAAAAATAAAGTCTCTGATATTTATTTTTCAACTATTGGATTGTGTGATTACTATGTAAGAGTACGATGGGCACTCTGAATTAATCAGAGTATAAAACATGGTCTGGATCTTCAAGGAACAATAATAGAATGGATATCAAATGGATAACCATAAAAACAACATCTTATTTAAAGTATGTTTCATTATGGTTTCTTTAACATTTGTCATTTGTAATCTATAGTTTTCAGTTCTTTTTCAGGTTTATTGAGGTTTAATTGACAAATAAAACTGTAATATATTGAAAGTGTGTAATGTGATCATTTGATAAGCATATACGTTGTGAGAAGTTTCCACAACTGAGTAACCAACACCTAATCCATAACCTCACATATATACTTTTTTTTTTCTTTTTTGGTGAGAACACTTATGTCCCACTGTCTTAGCAAATTTCATTTATATAATACAATATTATGAACTATAGTCACCATGTTATACATTAGCTCCTCAGACCTTACTCACTTTATAACTGAAGGTTTGTACCCTTTTATCATCCTCTCCCCATGTCCCCTACCCCCCTGCCCCTGGCAACCATCATTCTACTATCTGCTTCTATGAGTTCACCTCATCCTATAAATACTGTAACTTGTGAGCAAAAATACCATTTAACTGAAAACTACTGAATAATAAAAAAGAGATCACAGAATATCTGAGTTAGTATTAGACATCACATTATATAATGTTTAAAAACTAAAAATAATATGGTCATTTTTGGTTAATATTGACTGAGCTTCTTCTAAATGTAATGAACTATATTTCAAAAATATGAGACATTATCTCTCCCCTAAAAAGATTAAGAATCAAACACTACTATCAAAAAAGAAGTAATAACCTTTTCAGCATTTTCTATGTGTCTGATAAATGGTGCACAAAATAAGCAGGAACAAAAGAAGAAAGAGCATTTGCTCAGTTTGGAGGGAAAGGAAAAGGCTTGGTGCAGAAAAGTAGGGTAGAATTAGGCAAGGAAAGAGATGAGAGTAGGATATTGCAGTCTGAAGGGACAATGTGAACCAAAGGCCTCAGGTAGGAAAGTGTGTGTGTGTATACACATATACGTGTGTGTGTGTTATGAAACATGTATCTGTGTATCCATGCTACTTAAAAGTATGCATACATATAAATATATTGATATGTGCATCCGTTTAAGGTAAGTCGTTTCGTTCACCCAATAATCCACTAGACTCAGCTCCTTGATACCTGAAACCTTATATTTGTCATCAACTGTCATAATGTCTGATACATATTAGGTGTTCAATAAATATTTGTTGAATGAATGAATGGATACTGTAGGATAGGTATGAAAAACCTGAGAGTCAGGGTGTGGCTTTCCCAAATTAAGGAATTAGTAAAATGTATTTCTGACAGTGTTTTCACCTCTATATATACTTTTTACTCAAAGTCATCCATGGACCAGCAGCAGCAGTATCACCTGGGAGTTTTATTAGAGATTCTGAATCTCATGCCCCACCCCAGACCTACTGATTCAGAATCTGTGCTGTAACCAGATCTCCAAGTGATTTGTATGCACTTTAAAGTTGGAGAAGCACAGCACTATCTTCACTGTACCCTGGAAGAAGAAGATAAATTAGAGAATTCTGGAGATTTGTGAAAGAGAAAAATAAAGAATAAATGTGGAGATGTGAGTGGGAAGCACTTTGAGGAATACTATGAATTCAAAGCTAAGGAACTTCTCTTATAAACCAGGGTTTCCAGAGTGTCTTGACCCCCAGCGGTGCACTAGGCCATCAATCCACTAGGATGTGGGAAGTAAACTTTAGAACTCATTAATATTTAATTTTTATCTAAAAACAAGAAAGGAATTTGACTTTACTGATATTTAATATTCAAAGAGACCACTGTACACTCATCAGGTCTGTTACTCAGGTTTCAATTCAGGTATGTCACAGGGAAAACCACAATTCTATTGGCCGAGTTCATACACTGGGTATTGATATATAGGCATGGTTTACCTAAGAAAGCACTTGTATTAATTATATCATTTTAATTAAAATAACATTCACAAAGTGGACAAGTGGTTCTAAGTGATTCCTGAGTAAGAACTGGGCAGGTACACATGTGCACATACCAGTACACACACATACACTCACATCAGATAGAGGATTAAAAATGCAGCACAAATGAAAAAGAAAATAGTAGAGCTAATCCTCCCCTTAGCATCTGATAAAAGCTCTTAGCCACATTACAAGGGGAAAATTATGACAATCTTACCAACTCTGACAAGAAGGCAGCCAACAAATGAAAAATATAACTGCTTTTCAAAAGAGACTTATGAAGTTTGCATGTCGAAAATGGATGTCAGGAAATATGGATTGTGTTTTTGTTGACAATAATAATGTGTGTCTTCTATAAAAATTTGCATATATGCATATTTGAAACTCTTGCAAACAAATTTCTAACTTAAAAAAAATCTTCTAAATAGAATGAATTACACTGAGTTTAAACCAATGTAAAAATTCAGCAACTTCTATTTAGTTTGCAAAAACAACTGATTGACATAAGGAAAGATGAAAATTTATGAGCTGGCTTTAAGCAAAAATGTTGGCTTTACTGTTGGTTGGGATTAAATAATGAATATTGTGATTTAGTAAGTGTAACTCATCTTTACTAAACTTCTTTAGTTTAGATGTACATATCCTTGTGAAGTATGTTTCTCAATTATGACATAATTGAGATAATTATGTACTTAATTGAGTACTTAAATAAACTGAATAATTGATAATTGAGTACTTAGATACACTGAATTTAGTACTTAAATAAACAAAAATTTTTTAAATAATGAAACATATTCAACCACATTGTTCTAAATATATTATGAGAGCTAAGAAGTTTTATGCCACTAATAAATTTTTAATTAACATATTTAAATATTTACTTTCTTTACATAAAAAATTATTTTTATCTTTGTGTACATTTTACAATGTTTGGTATTATAAGTTACGATATGTCACCGTATTTCATCAAATATAAACTGCCATCAATTAAAATAGGTTACATAATTAATTATATGTTCCACTAAGAAAGGCAAGAACACTGTAATTATTATAAGATGTCATTAGTTGTAAGAAGCATTCAGATTTTAGAGATGTTAAATAATCTGGTGGGGTGGGGGAGAAGGGCATTTAGAGTAATTATGATTAAGTTTGGCAGCTAATAACAGCAACAAAACAAAAACAGCAGTGGTCTTAACAATAAAGGAGTCTTTCTCTTTCTCGTATAAAAGTCTGAGATGAGCAGTCCAGGCACATAGTGCCGTTTCTTCTTGAATGCACCAATCACTTTACTGCTTTGGGGCCTGCATCCCTACATCTCTATTCCTTTTGTCTATGGAGCATGTCTCTCACCTACTCTGGATTAATTTCTTTTCAACCATCAGGTATCAATTTAAATATCATTCTTCAAGGACATCTCGCTTGACTCATAATCCAGGTTAGGCTGTCCTTCCTATTACCTCCCATGTTCTTTTCTTTCCTGGCACTCATCACGATTTGCCATTATACATGTGTGTGTGCGTGTGTTTGCTGTCTGTGCCCCTCACTCCTCCTGGAAGGCAAGGACTGTGTATGCTTGTTTGTTTCACTCTCATGTACTCACTGTCCAACATGGTGCCTGGCAGGAAGTACATGCATGATGAAGAGTTGCTGAAGAGCTACAGAGCTAACAGTTATTGAGCCCTTACTCTGTGCCAGACACTCTTCTAAGCTTTCCACCCTCAACTAAGGCTCAAACTCTATCAGGGAGAAACTTCTTCTACAGATGAAGACACCAAGGAAGAGGGGTGAAGTTACAACCCAAATTCAGTTCTTTCTTCAAATACTCTTTGCACATTTATAGAACACCTACTGTTTCAGTCGCTTAGGCTACATCAATGAGTGAAACAGAGAAAATCACTCCCCTCAGAAATCACACCATCTCTCAGATAGTAAATGACAAGCTAGGGCACGGACACTGCAGTGACTCGGGAGTCTGAGGGCTTGGTCCCTACTCCACACTCCTCCCCCTTGCTTCTGGAAGGAATGTTGTGGGGAGACTATAACAGCCATTTCATTTTGAAAACCACACTTACCTAACTTAACTTCAGGTTAACCATTCATTTCACTTTCAATTTGTTTGTCCTTAAGTTTCTCCTGATTTCTCAAAGAAAAATGATATGTAAAACTCATTTAATCTCCCGTAGAAACTTATTCTTCTTTATATCCCCAGTACCTTCATCTGTTAAGCACAGAGTGATACTAAAACACACATTTATTGAATGAATGAATGAGGAGCAATAAATTGTTCTCTCCTATGTGCATCAACCACCCATCTGTAATTGTGAAGAGCTTCTCTTATTTTTTATTTTGATTTTTTAGGCGATAGACTCCGTACTCAGCTCACTAAGACTATGTCTTATCAAATACATGAATATTTAGAGTGATAACTGGTGTAGTTTTCACCCCTGCAGGGAAGACAAGAGCATCGCGGAAAGTCTCAGGAGAGGACAGAGGCATTAATCTGCAACTGTATTTGACAACAGGAAGCAGGCCAGGCGATAAGGCTTGTGAGGAAGGGGAAAACCAGAAAGGAGAGAGTGAGGAAAGAGGGAAGGACAGAGAATAAAGGCACCAGTGAGAGTGAATACATGTAACAATACATAGTGGTATTTTTATAAACGAAAATATTATTTACAGAATATATTCCTTGCCTCCCTCCTTTCCCTGATTATTTTTCATTAACAAACATAAGTATTTACATTTAATTTCTTGTCAGTTCAATGTTTAATTTTTTATGCCTAATGAAGTATTGCCACTTGAATAAATAATATTTAATATTTATTAACAAGGATTCAAAAAGCAGAAACCATTCACTTGCTTGATACAATATCCATGTTTTTTCATAAGATGAAGAAAAACATTTCCTAAAAGAAGCTTGACACTGTGACCATATGCCCATCATACTCAATGTATCTGACTATCACTATACTCTAAAAAAATGTCCTGGCAAATTTGTCAGATAGTCTGACAGGTAGGGAAGGGGGTGGTGATGAAAAGTGATTTTGCATCTCAGGAATTCCTTCAAGACACATCATTTCATCACTCTCATACCCAGGAGCTTAATCTGCATGGTTGAGTTATATAACATATAACACAGTAATTCTAAGTCAATTTGTTTCACTCTGGACTCTTTCCTGACATTCCCATGGTGGTGTTAACTGTGAAATGGGCTAATCTGCTATCATGTCCTAGAAAAATTGAATCGTTTTGTGCACTGATGAAATATAATTCCTTTGATTATTGATTGTCTTCTCCAATTTCGAACATTAATTGGTATATAACATGCATGTCATAATGACATATTGGTGACTATTGATTAAAAGCAAGGTTCTGGAATACTGTATGCATTTGCATAATTCTAAAGCAGCATTTTGTAACACTATTTTGGTGAATCTCTCCACCCGTGGTTACATTTTCAGGTTCTACCCACTTTCACCGTTAGACACTAGAAAGAATTGTAGCACCAAATTCCAAGCTGGACTGTAAATCTCAAAACCAAAACGACGAGGTTGACTCTTTCATGCGGCATACGATTCCCCATTCTTAAGGAAACAGTGAGAAATCAGGGAGAGGATTGAAGATAGGAGAATCTTGCATCATAATAATATCACTTAGCAGCCATCAGAAACCGCAAAGGTCATTCTTCTCCAGATCCCCTTGAATACAGAAAACTGACCAAACAAAAACAGTCAGGGTGGGCTTCCCTGGTGGCACAGTGGTTGAGAGTCCGCCTGCCGATGCAGGGAACACGGGTTCGTACCCTGGTCCGGGACGACCCCACATGCCGCGGAGCGGCTGGGCCCGTGAGCCACGGCCGATGAGCCTGCGCGTCCGGAGCCTGTGCTCCGCAACAGGAGAGGCCACAACAGTGAGAGGCCCGTGTACCGAAAAAAAAAAAACAGCCAGGGTAATCCTGGCTTTTCCATGTTCCCATAGTTCCTAAGATGCCACAATGGAATATACATAGCTTTTATAAAATAGAAAGTAAATGCATGTAACAATATTCCTCAAAGGGAGGTCAAGTCATTTTTCCTGAAAAAGAGGTCTTCAAAAAATAAGAAGAAACTGGAGGCTTAACTATTTCAGAATAAAGCCTGTAACCTTCACAGAGATATTTATTCCAGCTGTGTTCACATTCATTATAATGACTCTGGAGAACAGCACTGACTCATTTTAGATGATGACTACATAACAATTCATTTATAATTAATGAGTTTATTCCACCAGGTATATGATGAACTCTAAACAAATAGTGTCATTGAATCACACATGTCAATAAATTTGAGTACTAATCTGATTCCACCTAACAAAGGTAATGATAAACTAGAAGGAATGAGAGCTGTGTCTAATTAAGGAAAATGCCCTTTGTATTTTCTAATGGTTGAAACATTAACTTGAAAATGGCTTTCCCTGCAATAATTTACAGACAGGCATTCTTTAATGGGAAAACAATTCAAATTTATGTGCAATTGAACTACAATTATTTGATTAACTTTATTAAATTCTTGTTGATTCTTGAGTCTGGGTGAAGTGTATCATTTTTTATGAGTTTCATACCTTGCACTTTTAAGTTTTTCAACCTGAAGATTCAGTTGATCCTGAGAACGTCCTTAAGTACCTGTTTCGGTGACTAGCGGACAGAACCGAGGTGGCTAGGATTCATTTCACTTGTCTCTTTCCATAATGTTCATCTTATTTTTGTATTCAAGAAGCACTTGAATAAATTTAGTAGCAGCATTTACATGACTCTTTGCTGTTTTGTGTATATTTGAAACTATGGGAAGCATTGTTTCCCATTGACTGTAAGAAACTCCATTCAAATTAAATGAAATCCATGTCCAAGTGCTTAGTTTTAACTAGATACTACTGAAAACTCAGATATTCTCTGCCGTATTATCATGTAGCATGAAAGGCTTATATTGAAAAAAGAGAGAGAAAGGTCCCAAATCAATAACCTAAACTTACATATTAATAAACTAGAAAAAGAAGAGCAAATCCAACCCAAAGTCAGCAGGAGAAAGGAAATAATAGAGGTAAAAGGGGGAAAAGAAACCTTAAAAACAGAAAAACAATAAAGAAATAAATTAAACCAAAAAAAGTGTTTCTTTGAGAAGAGCAATAAAATTTATTAATCCCTACCTGAAGTGGCCAAGAAAAAGAGAATACATAAATTGCCAATATCAGGAATTAAAGAGGATACATTTTTATAAGTATAACAGTAGAAAAGGATAATCGGGGAATATTATGAATAACTCTATGTCCATAAATTCAACAACTTAAAGTGGATGAACCACTTGAAAGATGCAAACTATCAAAACTCACTCATGAAGAAATAGGTAACTTGAATAGTCCTAAATCTATTAAAGCAATTGATTTTGTGGTTAAAACCTGTACAACAAAGAAAACTCCATGCCCAGATGAATTTACTGGAAAATTTTACTGAACATTTAAACAAGAATTAATATAAATTTTACACAATCTTCTACAGAAAATAGAAGGGAATACTTACTAATCTTGTGAGACCAGCATTACCGTGATTAAAAAAAAAAAGACAAAAACATTACAAGAAAAGAATATTACTGATCAATATTCCTCATGAAAATAAGCAAAAATCTTTAACAAAATGCTATCAAAATTGAATCCACCAATATGTAAAAAGGATAACACCTGACACCAAAGTAGGGTTTATGCTGGGAATGCAAGCTTGGTTCCACATTCGAAAATCAATGAAATTCAGGATATTAACAGTTTAAAGAAGAAAAGCCACATGATCATCTCAATATATACAATAAAAACATTTGACAAAAATGCAAAGAGTTTTTAGATATGACTCTAAAATCGTGATCCACAAAAGAAAAAAATGGATAAACTGGCCATCATCAAAATTTAAAACTCTGGGTCTGAGAAAGACACTGTTGTGGGAATGAAAAGACAAGCCACATACTGGCTTAACAATTCACATATCTGATAAATGATTTATTAGCAGATTATATAAAGAACTCTCAAAACTCAACATTAAGAAAACAACCTCATAAAAAAATGGAAATGATTTAAACAGACACTTTACCAAAGAAGATATAAGGATGATATTTAAGTTCATGAAAAGATGTTCAACATAGATCATCACTAGAAAAATACAAATTAAAACCACGGTTAAATAGATTCTACCACATATCTATTTGAATGACTAATGAAAACAAAATATACAATTCCAAATGCTGCCAAGGTTGCAAAGCAATTGGAACTTTCATACATTGCTGGAGGAAATGCAAAATGAGGTAACCATTTTGTGGTTTGATGGTTTCTTATGAAGTTAAACATTCACCTACCGTATGACCCAGAAATTCCACTCCTAGATATTTACCCAGGAGAAAAGAACACTATATGGTCATATAGTAAAACCTGTATGCAAATGTTTAAAATAGCCTCACTTACAGTAATTTAAAGCTGGAAACAATCTCAAAATCCTTCAACTCATGAATGGATAAGCAAACTATTCAGGAATATTAAGGAATGAACTGATGTTACAACAAGATGGATGAATTTCAAATGCCTCATGCGTGATGGAAAAAGACAGACTCAAAACATGACCTACTGTATGTTGTGATTTTGAAAAGACACAACCAGTAGTTTCCAAAGATTAGGACTGGGTAGAGGTGTCAACTGCATAGAGGCAGGATGAGGGAATTTGTGGGGCGTGAGGCTGAGGTGGTGATATTTACATGACTCTGTGCACTTGTCAAAACTCATAGCACTGTATACCAAGAAGTGTGAATTGTGTGGTGTGCAAATTAAAAAGAAAATAAATCCAAAGAGATCTAGAGTAACTGAATTTCACCTTATCTGATATTTCCATTGTCTTATTTTGCCCCTAAATAAAAACTCTTTACTAATTAATCTATCATAATCAGTGGAATCACCTTTCTTCTGATCCTTGATTATCATTATCTCCCTATCCTTGACTTAACTTCTTACATTCTGCAGCATTGCATTTCTAATCAATTACCAAGTTCTGCCAAATTTTCCTATGTAATATCTTTCATATTCACTTTCTCTTTCTCATTTTTTTAGCTACCTTGCTTTCCCCTTTTCACCAATCAATCACTATGTCCTGGGCTTCCCTGGTGGCGCAGTGGTTGAGAGTCCGCCTGCTGATGCAGGGGACACGGATTCGTGCCCCAGTCCGGGAAGATCCCACAGGTCGTGGAGCAGCTGGGCCCGTGAGCCATGGCTGCTGAGCCTGCGTGTCCGGAGCCTGTGCTCCGCAACGGGAGAGGCCACAACAGTGAGAGGCCTGTGTACCACTAAATAAATAAATAAAATAAACAAACAAACAAATAAATAAATAAATAAATCACTATGTCCCACTAGCTAGTTTGCCTGCCTATAGCAAGTAGTTTGTCTTTTTGTAATATCAACTTTAAATAACATTTTCTTTCCTCTGATAAGAAATCTTCAGTGGTTTCCCCTTTTTTTATCATATCTGTTTCCAATGCCTCAAAATTATTGACTGTCCTACATACTGTTTTCATCTTCATGACTTAGAAATCTCCATTCATTCCAAACTAATACTAATAAACCTAGTATTTACTCTTTATTTTTATTATATTTTATACCCCATGCTAAATTATCTCTTATTATTTCTATTTAATCCTGACAGCAATTCTATGATGTAGATTTATCCCCATTTTACAAATGAGAAAACTGAGGCCCAAAGAAGTAATTAAGTTTCCTAAGATCAGACATCAATCAAGGCTAAAATGGGATTTTAAACCCAGTCTCCAAGCCCTGTTCTTTTAACTTCTAAACTCTTTAAAGTCCTTCAAATTTTACTTCACTTGATCCTCAACTGTCTTCTCAAATTATTTCTTCTCCTGAAAGATTCTTTTCTTCCCGGCTGATCTTTGACAAGTTCTTTAAGAAGAGTTCCTGATTACCCCATACTACCATTTAATTGCCCTCAGCAAAAGTTTTAAAGATATATATTCTTGCCACAAATCACACATTGTTCCATAATTACCCTCTAAGATATTTCACATGTATATGTTTTATTTTTTCCCACATCACAATCTTATTCATTCATTCACAAGAGAAAGTAACACAGATTTAATGAGCACCTATTATATGCCTAGCAACGAGCAGGATAGGTCACTGATTCAAGGAGCTCACAGCAAATTCTTGAGAGCTTGAATCATGTATTTTCCCTTTTATATTTCTGCCTTCCTTCAACCTCCCCAAGAACCTATTATGCTGCATTCCACATGCTTTCAGGGCAGATGAGTGAATGCACTGGTTTGCCTTGGTCACAAATACACAACATTGGAGAGCCAGGAAGGGCTATCACAGCCCTGTGAAATTTTATGTTGAAAAACTGCTAATGATGCCATCAGGCCCAGTGTCCTTCAGGGGAGAAAATGAGCTCTTGAGGCAAACATGTAGAAGCTGCAAACCATTTGTAATCAGAATGTGAAGTATGCAACAGGGGAAGCTTGCTAAGCTCAAGGACTCAGTGGCTTTAATGATGGGATGGTATTACCAGTGGAAATCAAAGTTGCCTACCAGCTGGATTAGCTCATCTTCACAATGAGCTTTGCTGACTGATAACCACAGGGTCCTGAGAAATTAAGCAGACCCACAAATTACCTGCATAACATTCTGGCTAGATGTCAGGAAGTTGAATTAATTGCCTGAAAATAAATGAATGGGGTAGGGCCAAGAATCACCTCATTAGTATTCAGCAGCACTGCTGTTTTAGGAAGAAAAGAAGAGGAGGTGGGAGAGAAGAGCAAAACAATGGGAAGTAGGGAGGGAGGGGGAACTGGGAAGGATAATGAGAAAAATCATTATTTTACAAGTGCATTATGGGCACCCTGTTTTTTCAGAGTAGTTACAGAATTTCCTAAGCTAGCCCAATTCACAATTTCTAGGAGGACTCTACTCACACTTTCCGATAGAACAGATGCTCTCTGGCAGCCCAGCAATTGATACATGTGCAAAATACAAATCAGGCACATGCACCCTTTCCCTTTATCTTCTGAATGAGAGTTAGCAGCATTCAGGTGTTTTTCTTTGGCAAGAAAGTGGGGAAATGGAGAGAAACAGTGCCCAACATGTACACCACTGAAACATTTTCATCAGTGGCTTACTTCCAGCAAACACTAGAGCTAAAGCCTGGATTCTTCAAGCATGAGTATGCTTTCTCTTACAGCATGTTTAACTTCTTCAATTAATAATTCTGATCACTCTTAAAAACCACAGTTGCAAAGCCATGTCTTGTGATGCTCATGTGCACAGCAAGTTTCTCCAAAACTTCCTGTTAATGCATCATTAAAGAACGCTGCTCCTGTGCAGCCCCTTGGAAAAAAAGCCATGCAAAGGTCATAATATGAAGGGGATGGTGAGGCCACCTTGGTGGCCGGACCCTGACATTGGCAAGCAGTTTCCTCCCTAAAAATGGCAGTTTACCAGTAACTTACCAACTATTTCTTCCTGAAAACCTATGGAACCTTCTGTTTGAACTTCGCAGTACAATCATTTCCTAAAGTCAGTTTTTTTCAGGATCACTGACATCCTTATGAAATCAAAGCCCTTCTGCACTGATTTTATGAAGCCTAAAGGTAAAACTGCTACAATTTGGCTTCATTCGTTTGTGAGCTGCTTTCCTTTGTTGTCAGGAGTGATATCTCTTTGCATGATGTGTGTGCTTTGAGTAATTTATAACTAAATGCTTTTCTTCATTTTGAGTGCTGAGAATATGCCTGTCCAGGAGACTTAAACCTGCATTTCTCTTTATACCTCGAGGAAGATTCATCTAATTGTCCTCACCACACCTTTTAGACTGTATAGCACCCTAAGAGTATGCAAAATAAAAATCGTTATTTTTTATGTTCCCTGCAAGTTCCTTTGTCTTTCAAACATCAAATTGGCTATTTTGCTCATATTTTTCTTTTATACCCCTAAAATTCTGCTGTATGCTGGCAATAATCTTAAAAAGCAAAAATATTCTCTCTGACCTATGATTTATCTTGGTGAGGATGTTTGCTTTACTTTCTTTATATCTAGTAACAGAAAAGTGAATACCTTTTTTTATCATACATAGGTAGCAAAAATATTTTTAACCTCATTTCAAAAAAACAAAGGAGATTTCGAAGTGAGAAATCAATCATCACCAAGTATATGTTGAGAATCTATTTGGGCACTGGCCTATGCACTCTGAGGTATGTATTTACGTAGAAGAACTGGGAATCCAACTTGTTTTATGGATGTTTTCTCCTGCTTATTTCAAGAAGTTGGGTGCAAATGATTACACAAGTGATTCATAAATTGCCACCTATTTTTTTTTCCCGAGTATGAATCTCTTGTGACTCTATGTATTTCACTTATTTCAGGCTCAGCCTAAACATTCTCATTTTAGGAAGAGTCTGTCAGCCCCAGGAGACAAGCTTATGCTTTCATGTTTGCCCTTAAGTTTTAGTATTGTTTTGGACTTGATGAATTCCTTTATCAGTTAGAGTCCTTTGGCTTGTAAACATAAGAAAATCCATCCCAAAGCAACTTGAATACTAAAGAGCACTTACTGACTAAAGTAAATGAATAAGTCCAAAGTTAGAGTTATAACTAGGCATGGTTTGAGTGGAGCCACAGCCTATTTTCTGTTTTCTTCATCCCTGTCCACTGAGTGTCAGCTTCATCCTCAGAATGGAAGAAAGAACATCTTCTCACATCTAATGTCAGGGGTTGACAAACTATGCCCCGTGAGCTAAATCCAGCCTGTCACATGTTTATATAAAGGAATGTACGCTCATCCATTTACATAGTGTCTATGGCTGCCTTCTCGCTGTGAGGGCAGAGTTGAGTAGTTGCAACAGATACTGCATGGCACACAAAGCCTGAAGTAGGCACTGTCTGCCCCTTTACAAACAAAGCTGGCCTTTCAACTCTTGTGGCTCTTTCTTGAGAGCTAAGAAACTTCTTTCCTACAATGTCGGTAAATCTCTTGCCATCTCATCAGGCCACATGGCCGTAAATAAAGCAATCTGTGGCCATGTAATGCCAAACTGGTAGGCTTAAACCCACCGTGGCCCAGAGCATGGGACTGTTTGTAGATTAATCAGAATAGTGGTCTGCATGGGAGAGATACATAGGAGTAGATATGATTGCTCTATCGTTAGGACAGAGTAAAGAGAAAATGTAAATAGTGTTATGGGTTGCATCCCCACCAAATTCATATGTTGAAGTTTTAGTTCCCAGTACCTCAGAATATGAGTGTATTTGAAGATGTGGTCTTTACAGAGGTAACCAAGTTAAAAATGATGTTATTAAGGTGGACCCTAATCCAATATGACCGGTGTTCTTATTAAAAGGGAAAAGTTTCAGAGAGACTCACACATAGGGAGAATACCATATGAAGATGAAGGCAAAAATTGGGGTGATGCTTCTAGAAGGCAAGGAAAGCCAAAGACTGCCAGCAAACCACCAGAAACATGAGGAGAAGCATGGAACAGATTTGCTGTCACAGCCCTCAGAAGGAACCAACCTTGCCAAGCACCTTGATCTCATACTTCTATCCGATGAGATAATAAATCACTGTTGTTTAAGCCACTCAGTTTGTGGTGCTTTGTTACAACAGCCTTAAAAAACAAATACACATGGCAAGACAATTAATAATGTCCACTACCTTACCATAAATTTCCCTATCTGGAAAGTGATCTGAAAGACCACAAGAAACAAAATATCTCTTGAATCTTTCTGTGAATAACTTTAATGGTTACAACAGCCTAGTGGTACCATGATAGCAAAGAGTACATGTCAGGAGGAAAAGGATGCAGCATGGGACAGACACAATGCCTAGACAAAGAATAAATATACCTTTGGGATAAAATTAAATAGTCTGAGAAGACTCCCTACCCAATGGATCACTCAACTGCCTTCTCCTTAACCTTTGGGCATTGTCTGATTCTTTTTTAACTATCCTTTGTTACACTGTCTAAATCCATAAATCAGAGATTTTTCTGAGTTTAAAAGCACTCTGTTTTTAAAACATAAGTATCCTGAAAGGGCTTCTATCCATTTCTATTCACACTGTTGGCATTTAGAGAGATTTGGGAGTGAGAAGGAGTTAAAGCAAATAAGAAAACCAAGCATTATTTCTGTACTGCAGACTCAAGTAAGAAGAGTTAAAAACACCAGCCATTGATATTGTAGTCCTAAGATTTATTCATTCAGTCACTCAACAAGTATTTATGATGTTCCTATTTCCATATTAAATGTTAAGAATACAAGAATGAACAAAACAAACATGGTGTCTGTCCTCACAGGACTTAGAGGCTAGTGGAGGAGAAAGGTACAGAAAGTAAGAAGAATATTGCAATATGGTGTGACAAGTGCTAGCTTATAAAAACTAGGGGAAGTTTATGATTCATGGGTACACATTAGGGCATGTAATCTGATTTAGAGCAGGTCTAGGGAAGTTTTCTAGAGGAAGCATTGTATAAGCTGAGACCGAACAAATAATTAGGATATCTTCAAGCCAAAAGGAAGGGTATGAGGGAGAATAGGGGAGGTCATGGGTAGTGATAAAAGCCATCTTAAAAATTATAGTCTTTATCTAGAAGAAAATGTGGAGCCATGAGAAGAAATATAATCAGAGAGTCAATTTAAAATGATGGTGTCAGCTCAGAGCAGTAAGGATGTCGTGCTACATTTGGCTTTGCTCTCACAAGGAATTATTTCTGAGTCAAGTAAAGATACATGACCCTACCAACGGAGATTTATCCCTTAGTTAACTCAAGCTAAAACTATCAATTAAAAATTATCCAGGGCTTCCCTGGTGGCGCAGTGGTTGAGAGTCCGCCTGCCGATGCAGGGGACACGGGTTCGTGCCCCCGTCCGGGAAGATCCCACATGCTGTGGAGAGGCTAGGCCTGTGAGCCATGGTCGCTGAACCTGCGCTCCGCAACGGGAGAGGCCACAACAGTGAGAGGCCCTTATACCACAAAAAAAAAAAAAAAAAAAAAAAAAAAAATATCCAAATCTTTACCCACCCCAAATAGTTAACTTACCAGTCATTATATGCAAGCCAAAGTAACCAGAGTAACATAAGAAAGTATTAAAAAGGAGTTTTCTTCAGGAATGGGAACACCATGTTACAACCTTTAGGCAAAATGATTTAATTTATTAGTGATGATTGTTAAAAAAGATCACAGGTATTAAAAACATGATATTAGAAATAACACTACAGATGGCAGATAGCAGAAGCAAGAAGAACTACAATCCTGCAGCCTGTGGAACAAAAACCACATTCAGAGAAAGGTAGACAAGATGAAAAGACAGAGGGCTATGTACCAGATGAAGGAACAAGATAAAACCCCAGAAAAACAAGTGAATGAAGTGGAGATAGGTAATCTTCCAGAAAAAGAATTCAGAATAATGATAGTGAAGATGATCCAGGACCTCGGAAAAAGAATGGAGGCAAAGATCGAGAATATGCAAGAAATGTTTAACAAAAACCTAGAAGAATTAAAAAACAAACAAACAGAGATGAGCAATGCAATAACTGAAATGAAAACTATACTAGAAGGAATCGATAGAATAACTGAGGCAGAAGAATGGATAAGTGACCAGGAAGACAGAATGGTGGAATTCACTGCTGTGGAACAGAATAAAGAAAAATGAATGAAAAGAAATGAAGACAGCCTAAGAGACTTCTGGGACAACATTAAATGCAACAACATTGCATTATAGGGGTCCCAGAAGGAGAAGAGAGAGAGAAAGGACCTGAGAAAATATTTGAAGAGATGATAGTTGAAAACTTCCCTAACATGGGAAAGGAAATAGCCACCCAAGTCCAGGAAGCACAGCAAGTCCCACACAGGATAAACCCAAGGAGAAACACACTGAGACACATAGTAATCAAACTGGCAAAAATTAAAGACAAAGAAAAATTATTGAAAGCAGCAAGGGAAAAATGACAAATAACATACGAGGGAACTCCCATAAGGTTAACAGCTGATTTATCAGCAGAAACTCTACAAGCCACAAGGGAGTGGCATGATATACTTAAAGTGATGAAAGGAAGAAGCTACAACCAAGATTACTCTACCCGGCAAGGATCTCATTCAGATTTGATGGAGAAATCAAAAGCTTTACAGACAAGCAAAAGCTAAGAGAAATCAGCACCACCCAGCTCTACAACAAATGTTAAAGGAACTTCTCTAAGTGGGAAATACAAGAGAATAAAATGATCTACAAAACCAAACCCAAAACAATTAAGAAAAAGGTCATAGTAACATACATATCAATAATACCTTAAACGTGAATGGATTAAATGCTCCAACCAAAAAACACAGACTTGCTGAATGGGTACAATAACAAGACCCATA
>RJWK010011107.1:0-42538 GCA_004363435.1 Platanista minor | reverse complement strand
AAAGGATCATACACCATGATCAAGTGGGGTTTATCCCAGGAATGCAAGGATTCTTCAATATACGCAAATCAATCAACGTGATACACCATATTAACAAATTGAAGGAGAAAAACCATATGATCATCTCAATAGATGCAGAGAAAGCTTTCGACAAAATTCAACACCCATTTATGATAAAAACCCTGGAGAAAGTAGGCATGGAGGGAATTTCCTCAACATAGTAAAGGCCATATATGACAAACCCACAGCCAACATCGTCCTCAATGGTGAAAAACAAAGCATTTCCACTAAGATCAGGAACAAGACAAGGTTGCCCACTCTCACCACTCTTATTCAACATAGTCTTGGAAGTTTTAGCCACAGCAATCAGAGTAGAAAAGGAAATAAAAGGAATCCAAATTGGAAACGAAGAAGTAAAGCTGTCACTGTTTGCAGATGACATGATACTATACATAGAGAATCCTAAGGATGCTACCAGAAAAGTATTAGGGCTAATCAATGAATTTGGTAAAGTAGCAGGATATAAAATTAATGCACAGAAATCTCTTGCATTCCTGTACACTAATGATGAAAAATCTGAAAGTGAAATCAAGAAAACACTCGCCTTTACCATTGCAACGAAAAGCTTAAATATTTAGGAATAAACCTACCTAAGGAGAAAGACGACCTGTATGCAGAAAATTATAAGACACTGATGAAAGAAATTAAAGATGGTACTAATAGATGGAGAGATATACCATGTTCTTGGATTGAAAGGATCAACATTGTGAAAATGACTCTACTACCCCAAGCAATCTACAGATTCAATGCAATCCCTATGAAACTACCACTGGCATTTTTCACAGAACTAGAACAAAAAATTTCACAATTGGTATGGAAACACAAAAGACCCCGTATAGCCAAAGCAATCTTGAGAACAAAAAAACGGAGCTGGCGGAATCAGGCTCCCTCACTTCAGACTATACTACAAAGCTACAGTAATCAAGACAGTATGGTACTGGCACAAAAACAGAAATATAGATCAATGGAACAGGATAGAAAGCCCAGAGATAAACCCACACACATAGGGTCACCTTATCTTTGATAAAGGAGGCAGGAATGTACATTGGAGAAAGGACAGCCTCGTCAATAAGTGGTGTTGGGAAAACTGGACAGGTACGTGTAAAAGTATGAGACTAGAACACTCCCTAACACCATACACAAAAATAAGCTCAAAAAAGCGCTTCCCTGGTGGCGCAGTTGTTGAGAGTCCGCCTGCCGATGCGGAGGACATGGGTTCGTGCCCTGGTTTGGGAAGATCCCACATGCTGCAGAGCGGCTGGGCCCGTGAGCCATGGTTGCTGAGCCTGCGCTCCGCCACGGGAGAGGCCCCAACAGTGAGAGGCCTGTGTACAGCAAAAAAAAAAAAAAAAGAATCTCACAATGGATTAAAGACCTAAATGTAAGGCCAGAAACTGTCAAACTCTTAGAGGAAAACATAGGGAGAACACTCTATGACATAAATCACCACAAGATTCTTTTTGACCCATCTCCTAGAGAAATGGAAATAAAAAGAAAAATAAACAAAGGGGACCAAATGAAACTTAAAAGCTTTTGCACAGCAAAGGAAACCAGAAACTAGACTAAAAGGCAACCCTCAGAATGGAGAAAATATTTGCAAATGAAACAACTGAGAAAGGATTATTCTCCAAAATTTACAAGCATTTCATGCAGCTCAATAACAGAAAAACAAACAGCTCAATCCAAAAATGGGCCGAAGACCTAAATAGACATTTCTCCAAAGAAGATATACAGACTGCCAACAAACACATGAAAGAATGCTCAACATCATTAATCATTAGAGAAGTGCAAATCAAAATTACAATGAGAAATCATCTCACACCGGTCAGAATGGCCATCATCAAAAAATCTGGAGACAATAAATGCTGGAGAGGCTGTGGAGAAAAGGGAACACTCTTGCCCCGCTGGTGGGAATGTGAATTGGTACAGCCACTATGGAGAACAGTATGGAGGTTCCTTAACAAACTACAAATAGAACTACCATATGGCCCAGCAATCCCACTCCTGGGCATATACCCTGAGAAAACCATAATTCAAAGAGTCATGTACCAAAATGTTCATTGCAGCTCTATTTACAATAGCCAGGAGATGGAAACAACCTAAGTGTCCATCATCGGATGAATGGATAAAGAAGATGTGGCACATATATACAATGGAATCTTACTCAGCCATAAAAAGAAACGAAATGGAGTTATTTGTAATGAGGTGGATGGACCTAGAGTCTGTCATACAGCGTGAAGTAAGTCAGAAAGAGAAAACCAAATACCATATGCTAACACATATATTTGGAGTCTAAGAACAAAAGAAATGCTGTGAAGAACCTAGATGCAAGGTGGCAATAAAGACACAGACCTACTAGAGAATGGACTTGAGGATATGGGGACGGGGAAAGGTAAGCTGTGACAAAATAAGGGAGTGGCATAGACATATATACTCTACCAAACGTAAAATAGATAGCTAGTGGGAAGCAACCGCCTAACACAGGGAGATCAGCTCCGTCGGTGCTTTATGACCACCTGCATTGGTGGGAGGGAGGCAGATGCAAGAGGGAGGAGATATGAGAACATATGTATATGTATAACTGATTCACTTTGTTATAAAGCAGAAGCTGTCACACCATTGTAAAGCAATTATACTCCAATAAAGATGAAAAAAAAAAAAAAGAGACTGGGTAGTGGTAAGAAAATTTACAGATATTGAACATGAAAGTACTGATATTTTCACTCTGTAGTGAAAAGTTCTCTCCTTGAACTTGTATAGTCCTTTTCCTATGCATAAGACAAAGACTTAATTTATTTGGCATTTCCTGTGTCTAGCACAATATCTTATATTATTTAATTTCTTAAAGATTCATCAAGGCTTTATTGTGGGTCAGATAGTGTAAGTCTTAGGGTAGCTAGGATGACTCATAGAATTTCTTTTTACATAATTTCTTGTTATGTCCCTCAGTATCTGCAATATTCAAGTTAATTGGTAAAGAAACTGTCTTGTACATTTTAATCTGGCACATAGTAAGTAAACAGGACAAAAAAGTTTATTGTTGAACTGATGGATCCATCTGACAGTTGATCAGACGTGTCAATTTTTTCCTTCATCTGTAGTCTTCAGTGTTCATTACTCAAATAACTCCCCTTTTGAGATCTTAGAGTTGTAATTGCTCTCTGTGATCACAGCCTTCTTATTTCCCAATAACTTCACACTCTTAATTCCACTTACCAAGCTTCTCTTTTTTGTATTCCCTCTATTCACTGAGTGCCAACCTAGTTGTGTGTTAAACATCTTCCTTCTGGTTTTCTGTTTTCTGTCTGATCTGGATCTTTTGTAGCTGTCTCCACTAATACAACATTACTCAATGCTGTGGTAACATGCTATTCTGGATCACTCTCACTATTTCTCCTATTTTATAGGTAGTCTGCTAAACATTACTAAAGGAAGCTGTGTAATTGTACTGCTTTTTGGTTACTGCTGAGTCATGCTTTCTAATGTCGACTTGTTTCCTTTTCTATTTAAAAATCATTTTATTTATCTCTTACTATTCATTATAGCAAGAGTTTTAAAGTCTTTTCAGCATCCTTAAGAAGGATCTAGAAGAGGACTTTATATTTAACATTTTGGAGAATATTCAGGCCACTTGATGTGAAAGTTCTCAATTTCTCTTCCTTATATTTCAAATTTTTATCTTCACTCATTCTCTGCTTCTGTATTAAAGAAGCACCTCTCTTCCTTTATAAAACTAATTACCTTGCTCTGCTTTTAGTCATCCAGTCACTGTTTAATACCAAATATTGTTTCATTAATCCTTTTTCTTTTGAATTTTCATTCTCATAAACTCATTCCTACTTCTCAGACAAGTAGTATGTTCAGAATTCTTATAAACAACAAATTCCCAAATTTTCTATCATTCCTGTGACCATCTTAAATTATAATTCTCTCTAGTTTCATCTATAGAATTCTTTATATTCTATTTGCTGCACTTACTCTCTTACTGTTTTACTCCCTTAAAATCTTCCTACTTCTTACCTTTTTCTCCCTTTACTTAATAACTATTCAGATGTCATCAATGACTTCCTCACTTTTAAAACCAATATTAATTCTTATTATTAATAACCCTCTTTTTTTTTCTGGCTTGTCAGGAGCTTTCTTTGTCTTGACACCTTGACCTTCCTTTGCATACTTGATGCTGTGTTTTATCTGATTTGCCTCCTGTTTCTTTGCTTAATTTGTTTGTCTCTTCTTACCCTTTAGATGTTTTTATAAAGGGAATTCCCCAAGATTCTGTTCTTTCCTCTCATCATTTTTTCTTTATCTCTCTGGGAACTAATTTACTCACATAAAGATTTGCTTTAGTTTAGAGATTCTTCAAATATTCAAATATTCCTCTCTCACTTCTGATCAATGTGCTGACTTCTATATCTTTCCAACATACTGTTAAGTATATTTTTTCCTGTTTTGTTTTTTAACTTAACTGTCTTCTCAAAAATATTATTCATTCCTTTTGATGATGTTTCTGTTAATGTTTACCATTTCCAACATTTAAATTCATTCAACGATTTTTATCTTTCATTCTATTTTCACTCTGTTCTTCAAATTGGACAATTTGTGTTGGGAGCGCTCAGAAAAATTCCTCAGAATGATAAGGTCATAATACTGGAAGTGAAACTGTAAGACAGTTCTGCTAAGGCCAGCAAAGCCGAAACCAGTAATCGAGGAACCCTGCATGGCAGGAAAGGCCTGAATTTGCTCACCACTCTCCTGATAATTGTACTTGTGATTTTTTGTATTTTCCCTGAAAACTCCCATGAGGGATTTGCCCCTCGCCCTGAGCTAAGAGGAAAGTGAAAAAGAAAATGATTACCACCCCTCGCACAACAGCATTTCATATGCCTACACCCAGGCCAGGACATTGGGAACATATTGAGGGTGGCGGATAATGAGGCATGTATACGTTTGTGACTAAAGACCCCCTGGAAATATGGCCTATATAGGAGTGTTAGATGATATGGGAAATAGATGGTTTGGGTATAGGGGAAGGCTGATAATAGAAAAACAACTGCCTGATTTTGAATTGTTAACTAGTGCCTTCACAGGGTTTAGTACAAACATAGAAAAAGAGGCTTGCAGAGTATATTGGAAACACTTAAAGGGAACAATTAAAAGACCTGCCCAGGCAAGGACTAGTGTGAGAATAGAACAATGCCACATCCCTAAGAAAGATGACAACATAATAGTTTGGCTTTGCTACTAGGAAATAACCTTTAGGTAATGAGAACTTGGGAAAACACCTTACTAGTACATTTAGAAACGGGAGACATTCTTGAAAACAATTTATTCTTGGCTATTTTTAATACAATCAAAGACTTATGTTATGGCTTGATTGATTCTTAAGAAAATAACCTGTTTTGTAACTTGGCTTAATTGATTCTTAAAAAAAAATAGTTTGTTTTGTAGCTTGGAATGAAATCATATCTGTAAAGGTCATCTTACCTCTGGTATATAGACAAAATTCTAAACATTGTTTTTCCTGGTAACTAAGAAGTTGATGTCATAAAAAAGTTGATATATATATATATATATGTTTCTAAAAAGAAAATAGAGCAGAGTGAGTGGGAGAGAGAGTGTGTGAGTGTGTGTGTTCATTTCTTTTCTCCTTGCTGACGCTATCCCTCCCTCAGGCATCCCTGGACCTGCTGGAGCTGGACTCTGGAAAATTTGTATTGATCTATGTTTAAATTTGTTGACTCTTCTGGTTGCTAAGCCCATCCAGTGAATTTTTATTTAAATTATAATTTTCAGTTATTCAATTTTTATATGATGTTTTAAAATAATTTCCATTTCTTTCAGAGTTCCTGTCTTCTCATTCATTATGGTTATATTTAATTCTTTGAACAAAATGTTAACAGCTGTTTAAAATCCTTGAGTATTAAGTCTGACACCTGGACCATGATAGGTTTAGAATTTATTCATTGTTTTGATTTGTTTTGTTTTGCTTGACCCTGGGGCACATTTCCTACTTCTCTATATGTGACTTTTATTTTATACTTGACATTGTGAACGATATATTATATATCTATATTCCTCTGAAAAGTGTTGCTTTTTTTTTTTTTTTTTCCTATGGGGTGATTTAATTACTGGATGATCACTTTAAACTTGTGTAGGATTTATTTTACACTTTGTACAGATTTATGAAAAGTCCAAGTTGTTTCCCAAGTCTCTATATCTTGGCAGAACTAACCTCTAAACTCTTTCTCCTGAAGATCTTTCATGGCTTGGTTTTAAGATTTGTTATGGCATGTTGCAAGTAGCCTCTACTTTATGCTGTGGTTCTTACTCTTGAAGCACAAGTTTTCTGATGTCTCACTGGTTTGTTCAAGGTGTTAATGAAGTATTAACCTGGTCATTTCTTTATTTTATTTTATTTTTTATTATTTAAAAAAATTTTTTAAAACTGTGCTATACACTGCAGACAGTTTTGTAAGGTTTGGATTGTAGGCCCTAACACTTGTCTTATGCAGTTGATATGTCTGAGTTCTTTCCTAGTGTAATAGAGCTACAAGGGTAGCACTTTTTAAAAATTTCTTTATTTTATTTATTCATTTTTGGCTGTGTTGGGTCCTTGTTGCTGCATGCAGGCCTTCTCTAGTTGTGGCGAGTGTGGGCTCCTCTTAGTTGCGGTGCTTGGGCTTCTCATTGCGGTGGCTTCTCTTGTTGTGGAGCACGGGCTCTAGGCGCGCAGGCTTCAGTAGTTGCAGCACATGGGCTCAGTAGTTGTGGCTCGCGGGCTCTAGAGCACAGGCTCAGTAGCTGTGGTGCACTGGCTTAGTTGCTCCACGGCATGTGGGATCTTCCCGGACCAGGGCTCGAACCCATGTCCCCTGCACTGGCAGGTGGATTGTTAACCACTGCAACACCAGGGAAGCCCCGGTCATTCCTTTATGGTTGACTTGAACTCCAGTGTCCCCATGCGTTGCTTGATCTCTCATACCTCTCTTCACTTTTAACCCATGGCAGAGGTACTCTGATAAACTTTAGTCTTTCCCTGTGTATGTGCCACCCATTCTTCAGCCAAGGACTATGTGGGAGTCTCACATGGAATTCTGTGGAATTTTATGCACAGGTCCCTCCTCTCAGATGCCCTGTCCCACAAATTCTGGCCACTCCCCAGCTGCTATGAACTCTGATCTTTATCCTTAGCTCAGTGGAATTGCTGTACTCTGCTTGGCCTCTAGCTCATTAGGTTGTGATTGGGAAATTGTCCCTAGACAGAGAGAGGGCAATTGTAGTTTCCCAAATGAGTTTCCCATCTCTCAGGAATCATAGGATTGAAATGACTATTGTCCAGTGTCTGAAAAGAGTTGTTGTATGTAGTTTTCTAATTCTACAGTTTTACAGGAAGAGGTAGTTTATAGGAGGAGAGCTAGTTTGGTAATAGTTATTCCATCAAAGCCAGAAGTCTTAAAACCTTAAAATCGTTTTTGACTCCTTTCTCATATTCAGGCTTCCAATCCAAACTAAATCCTTTTGTTCTTCCTTCTCAAAACTGTTTATGTCTATCCAATCATTTCTGTGATCATTGTCTACCATCCTGACACCATCATTTCCCCAAATTTCTATGATGTCTGTATCTTTCTAACTAGCCTCCTACAGTTGATATGGCTTTAATTATATCATTTGTTTACATAAGTTCTTTACTAATTACTTAATCTGTACTATTTAATCAGAAAACTCAGTTCTTCCTCAAATTATCTCTACATGATATTACAGCTTTTTCTACTACAATTCCCTCATATATACCATAGTTGCTAGAATACCTATATGTGTGATTCCTTAGTTTGCTTGTATTATTTATCTTACATAGAATGCTTTGATTCTTCAAAATTATTTTTTTCAACAAATATTTATTAAGTGCCTAAGGTGTGCCAGACATCATTTTAATTTATAGGATTACAGGAATGAATCGTTTAGACGGGTTCCATCACATTACAGAACTTAAAATTGAGTGGAGGAGATAGAAATTTAAAAAACAATTAACATAAATATGAATTATGCTTGTGTTAGGAGCAACAGTAGAGAAGTACACTGTGTCTTAAGTGTATTTACTATGCAGCCTTCACCTAGCCTTTAGAATGCATTTACCTGGGGAATTAGATTTGAGTACCTAAGCAGTAGTAAAAGTAAGCTGGATGAAATACACGTGGAAGACTTCTTTCTAGGCAGAAAGAACAGCTTGAGAGACAGCCCCAAGGAAGGAAGGAACATGGTTTTGCAGTAACCAAAAGTAGCCAGTGAGCCTAGAGTACAGTAACAAGTAAGTGGTGAGTGATGGGATGGTAAATTACCATAGAGTCAAGTGCAGGCCCTGTAGATTATAATGACACTTTTGGATTTTGTCCTAAGAGCAAAGAGAAGCCTGCAGGTCACCTCAAATCTGTCACCCAATTTGCTAGCAGGCTCTAGGACTGTTAGACAGCCTCTCTCTCCACTCTTCAAACGGTTATTCCTGGAGGTGGAACTTTAATGGTACAACAGAGCTTGAAAGGGGTCATAGATTCTTCTCATATTGCTCTTGTCCTTATAATTGACAGAATGCCAGTCATTTGTGGACATAAGCATGTAACAATGCAGAATTGTGGGACTGTGTTAATCTTTCTTTTAATTCTTACCTACTTAACATAGTCATACAAACTTATTCGCCTTCTGGCCCACAAAGCTGTTAGTTGTTTTAAGTAGGAGGTAATATTAGAATCACATTTTATTAAGATATCCCTTATTGAACTTAGGGGAAATTTTTGAAGGGGCAGGAGGCAAGAATGAAAGTTAGAAGGTTAGTTAAGATGCTTGAGTGCAGGCTAGAATCTTGCAGCTCTGAATAGAATGTTTGCTGTGGAAAGAAATAGGACAAGGGACCATTTACATTGCACCATTTCCCTCCTTTGATCACCTTACTGAAATTTTTCTATTTTCTTCTCTCTCCGTTTACAAATATTGTCTATTTATGTTTCAGTAATATATATGTACTTATTTAACCTCTGAAGTAGAATTCTCTTAAGGAAACGCTATGTATTATATTTACCTTCTTATCTGCTATGTTATCTAGGACAGTGACTACATTCATTCATTTATTGGCTCATTTGTTCATTTACAAATACTTAGCTCTTAACATGTTTCAGGTTATTTAAGCACTGTAGAGTAACTACCAAGAACAAAAGACATAATCCCTGCCTTTGTAGAGTGTCTCATCCCATAAAGGCATTTATCTGACAATAATGCAAATTAATGCCAACTATAAGTGTAATGGGCTCCTTGTCATAGAGCATCCATGGTACTGTGAGAGCGTATAATAAGATAGGCTTCCTACTGAGCTGAGATATGGAGGAAGAATTAGCTTTAAACAAGGTAAAGGGAGAGAAGACATTTCAGGCAGAGAGATGTATTGATCTTGTGGCAGGAACAACTAGATGCATCTGAGCAATGGAAAGAAGGCCACCAACATAGCTGGAGCCCAGAGAAGGAGATGTAAGGTAAAGCTGGGACATTAGGCCAGTTCTAGGCAATTTAGGGCCTTTATAAGTCATGTTAAGATTTTAGTCTTTCAGAAAGTCTACAAATAATAAATGCTGGAGAGAGTGTGGAGAAAAAGGGACCATCCTACACTGTTGGTGGGAAAGTAAGTTGGTACAGTCACTATGGAGAACAGTATGGAGGTTCCTTAAAAAGCTAAAAATAGAGTTACCATATGATCCTGCAGTCCAACTCCTGGGCATATATCAGGAAAGAACAAGAACTCTAATTCAAAAAGATATATGCACCCCAGTGTTCATAGCAGCACTATTTACAATAGCCAAAACATGGAAGCAACCTAAATGTCCATTGACAGATGAATGCACAAAGAAGATGTGAGATATGTATTCATTTATTTATAATTGTATATACACACAATGGAATATTACTCAGCCATAAAAAATGAAATAATGCCATTGCAGCAATATGGATGGATCTAGAGATTATCACATTAAGTGAAGTAAGTCAGACAGAAAAAGACAAATATATGATATCACTTATATGTGTAGTCTAAAAAAATGATACAAACGAACTTATTTACCAAACAGAAATAGACTCACAGACATAGAAAACAAACTTATGGTTACCAAAGGGGAAAGGTGGGGAGGGATCAATTAGAAATTTAGAATTAGTAGGTACACACTACTATATATAAAATATATAAACAACAAGGACTGGCTATATAGCACAGGGAACTATATTCAATACCTTGTAATAATTTATAACGGAAAAGAACCTGAAAAAGAATATATAAATGAATCACTTTGCTGTATATCTGCAACATTGTAAATCAACTATATTTCAATAAAAAATAAAAATACTTTAGTTTTTATCCAATTAATATATAATTAATAAACATATATAATATGTTTCTAATAGGTATTAAAGAACAAATGTGAGTATTTTAGTAAGCAATGAGGATAAAACTAACCCAGTAAAAAAGATTAACTAGGTGAGATTTAGGGAATTAGATTGAATTAGAAATGGGATCCATCATGTAAGGTGGTAAGAAGGTAGGCAGTGTTTGAAGGGCAGGGTTTGAAAATAGAGCAGAGATTTGTAGTGAGAAAAGTGAAGACTCTCAAGAAGCTATAATTGTGTTAAACACAGATGTGACTGCTAGTGCTATTGGGCTGCAAAGCTGAAGGATGTTTGCATTAACCAAACTCAGTGCCTGGCTTTTCTCCATAATTATTTTATACATTATGACTGTAAATGACATGTCAGGGGTCCCCAAGAATATTCCCTAGTTTGGTCATTCTCTAGGAGGATTCACAGAACTCAACGTAGAGTTGTACTCACAGCTACATTTTCTTATAGCACAAGGATTTTAAAAAAACAGCAAAGGGAAAGGTGCATGGGTCACAGTCTCAATGCAACCAGATATAAGCTTCTAAAGAGTCCTAGTAGAGTCACAGAGGAGGCATTTAATTCCCCAGCACTGAATTGTGATGACAAGTTTGAAATGCTGTCTACCAGGGAAACTCATTAGTGACTCAGTGTCCAAAATTTTTACTGGGAGCTGGTCATTTTGTCGCCCTCTGCCTAGTCTGTACCAAATTTCTAGTCTCCCAGGAGTGACGTAGATGTTCAGCATAAACCACATTGTTTTAACAGAGTTTAGGCATAATGAGTGACTCGTATCAATTCTCAGAATGGTGGAAAAATATCCTCTTTCAGTCAAGTTCCCAGGTGCCAGCCAAGGGTCAACTTCACAGGCAGGCTTTTCTAAGGACATATTAACTCTTCTTCACAGTGGCAATAATAGAATTTGTAGATCATCCTTTGTTTCCTGGTTCTTTGTGCTAATTTATTCTTTATGTAATATATTCTGAAGCAACCTATTATCTGTATAGGTGTGGCTGTCATTTGATTTATACATGGTGTCACAGACTCTTGACTTTTTGTACTTTTGGGTCATCATATTTTTTCACTCTTTTTCAAAAAGTGCTCTTGTTTCAGGACATATTTGGCCAAGCTTGAATTTTGTGGAATTTTATCTTGTGTTCCATTCTTTCTTCTAACCTCTTCTCTAGTCACTACATATTGATCTCATGTCATATCTAAGTTCCCTTGAAGGTTAATGGGAAAAATCATCCTTCACTTTGAAATGCCTTTTTATATAAGGTTGTAATTTACCTTCCTAACAATGCATAAATAAATCTACCAAGAGTTTACAATATTTCTGATTGGAGTTAAAAGATAATATTAATGGAAGCTATAAAATTTAATGAAAGCTCATAAAGAATTATTGTTAAAATAATTCTAGTGTGGAAATGTATTATTCAATAACAGCTTACACTGAAAAGAAATGTACACAGGCATTTTTGTCTTTTATTGGACCAGTGTTGCATTGCTGTGCATTGATTTTCCCATACTAATAGAAATTGCTTAGAAGGTTGTGGTGGCCAGAACTGTGATGCATCAGACTGTTGTTTGGCTGTGGTCTTGCTGTATTTTATCAAAAGAGTTTGTATATTGCCCTATCTTATGTATTACTCCATACTCAAAGCCAATAATTTTTTATCTTTTTTATTCCTAGAAATTGTTTCTATTCTCTGAGCCCATGTTATTGAAAATGTGTTCCATGGACCAGTAATATTGGGATTACCTGGGAGTTTGTTAGAAACACAGAATCTCAGGCCTATCCCCAGAATTGCTGAATAAGAACCTGCTTAAGTAGACTGTGTGTGCCGAGAGCCTGGAGATAGCATGGATGCCTCATGCTGACACAATCCCCTTTATTTGGATTATCTGAAAATGTTGGAATTCTATCACTTGCAGCTGAATGAGCCCAGTCTAATATAAAAATTAACCAGGTAAGAGGAGACCAACACTGTCCACTTCTTGAAACCCTCTGGGTCATAGGTCTGCATCTGGGTCAGTTTGCACTTTGTCCTCGAGGCCATCCATGCCCAGCACTTGCTGCTGCTTGGGTCCCTTCTGTTTCCACTGCTGCCTGGCTGAGGGTCACAGAAACACTGCTAGCATCAGGCAAGAAGGATCATGCAACTCACTTTTCCAGTGAAATAATCCATTCATCATGGGGAAATTTAATTGGAAAGGAGGAGACAAGATGGCAGAGAAGGATTTGAGCTCATCTCCTCTCGTGAAAACACCAAAATCACAACTAACTGCCGAACAATCATCTACAAAAAAGACTGGAGCCTACCAAAAAAGATATTCTACATCCAAAGACAAAGAAGAAGCCACAATGAGACAGTAGGAGTGGCGCTTTTGTGATATAATCAAATCCCATACCCACCAGGTGGGTGACCCACAAACTGGAAAACATATCACAGAGGTTCTCCCACAGGAGTGAGAGTTCTGAGCCCCACGTTAGGCTCCCCAGCCTGAGGGTGTGGCATCAGGAGGAGGAGCCCCCAGAGCATTTGGCTTTGAAGGGCAGTGAGGCTTGAGTGCAGGAGCTCCACAGGACTGTGGGAAACAGAGACTCCACTCATGGATGGTGCACACAGGTTTTCACATGTACTGGGACTCAGGGTAAAGCACTGACTCCATAGGAGCCTGGGACAGAGCTACCTGAGGGTCTTGGAGGGTCTCCTGTGGTGACAGGGGTTGTTTGTGGCTCACTGTGGGGCAAGGACACTGGTGGTGGAGGCCCCAGGGAATGTTCGTCAGTGTGACCTCTCCCAGAGATCACCATTGTGGCACTGAGACCTGGCCCCATTCAACAGCCTGGAGGCCCCAGTGCTGGGACACCTCAATCCACAAAGCTAACAGTGTGGGAACAAGCCCAACCCATCCGCAGACAGGCTGGCTAGAGTCGTCCTGAGCCCACATCCACCTCTAAACATACCCCTTGACATGGCCCTGCTCACCAGAGGGACAAGACCCAGCTCCACCCACCAGTGGGCAGGCACCAGTCCATCCCAGCAGAAGGCCTGCACGAGCCCGAGGACCAACCTCACCCACCAGGGAGCAGACACGAGTAGTAAGATGAACCACGATTCTGCAGCCTGCAGAACAGAGACCATAAGCACAGAAAGTCAGACAAAGTGAGACGGCAGAGAAATATGTTCAAGAACAAGGAACAAGATAAAATCCCAGAAGAACGTCTAAGTGAAGTAAAGATTGGCAACCTACCTGAAAAAGAATTCAGAGTAATGATAGTAAAAATGATCTAAGATCTCAGAAAAAGAATGGAGGCACAGACCAAGAAGATACAAAAAATGTTTAACAAAGAGCTAGAAGATTTAAAGAAAAAAACAGAGATGAGCAATACAGTAACTGAAATGAAAAATACACTAGAAGGAATCAGTAGCAGAGTAAATGAGGCAGAAGAACAAATAAATGAGGTGGAAGACAGACTGCAAGAAATCACTGCCACAAAACAGAATAAAGAAAAAAGAATGAAAAGAAATGAAGACAGTCTCAGAGACCTCTGGGACAACATTAAATGCACAAACATTCACATTATAGGGAGCCCAGGAGGAAAAGAGTGAGAGAAATGGCCTGAGAAACTAGTTGAAGAGATAATAGCCAAAAACTTCCCTAACATGGAAGAGGAAACAGTCACTCAAGTCCAAGAAACACAGAGAATCCCATACAGGATAAATCCAAGGAGTAACATGCCAAGACACATATTAATCAAATTGACAAAAATTAAAGACAGAGACGGGATTGGTTCAAGATGGTGGAGTAGAAGGATGTGCTCTCATGACATCTTGTGAGAACACCAGAATCACAACTAACTGCTGAACAATCATCGACAGGAAGACATGGAACTCACCGAAAAAAATACCCCACATCCAAAGACAAAGGAGAAGCCACAATGAGATGGTAGGAGGAGCACAATCACAATAAAATCAAATCCTGTAATTATTGGGTGGGTGACTCACAAAGTGGAGAACACTTACACCACAACAGTCCACCCACTGGAGTGAAGGTTCTGAGCCCCACGTCAGGCTTCCGAACCTGGGGGTCCAGCAATAGGAGGAGGAATTCCTAGAGAATCAGACTTTGAAGGCTAGCGGGATTTGATTGCAGGACTTCGACAGGACTGGGGGAAACAGAGACTCCACTCTTGAAAGACACACACAAAGTAGTGTGCACATTGGGACCCAGGGGAAAGAGCAGTGACCCCACAGGAGACTGAACCAGACGTACCTGCTAGTATTGGAGGGTCTCCTGCAATGGAAAGGGGTGGCTCTATCACACCATGAGGACAAGGACACTGGCAGCAGAAGTTCTGGTAAGTACTCTTTGGCGTGAGCCCTCCCAGAGTCTGCCACTAGCACCACCAAAGAGCCCAGGTAGGCTTCAGTGTTGGGTTGCCTCAGGCCAAACAACCAACAAGGAGTGAACCCAGCCCCAACCATCAGCAGTCAAGCAGATTAAAGTTTTACTGGGCTCTGCCCATCAGAGCAACACCCACAACCAGTCCCTCCCATCAAGAAACTTGCACAAACCTCTTAGATAGCCACATCCACCAGAGGGCAGACAGCAGAAGCCAGAAGAACTACAGTCCTGCAGCCTGTGGAACAAAAACTACATTCACAGAAAGATAGACAAGATGAAAAGTCAGGGGGCTGTGTATGAGAGGAAGGAACAAGAAAAAACCCCAGAAAAACAACTAAATAAAGTGGAGATAGGCAACCTTCCAGAAAAGGAGTTCAGAATAATGATAGTGAAGATGATCCACGATCTCGGAAAAAGAACGGAGGTAAAGATAGAGAAGATGCAAGAAATGTTTAACAAAACCTAGAAGAATTAAAGAACAAACAGAGATGAACAATACAATAGCTGAAATGAAAAATACACTAGAAGGAATCAATTGCAGAATAACTGAGGCAGAAGAACGGATAAGTGACCTGGAAGACAGAGTGGTGGAATTCACTGCTGTGGAACAGAATAAAGAAAAAAGAATGAAAAGAAATGAAGACAGCCTAAGAGACCTCAGGGACAACATTAAATGCATCAACATTTGCATTATAGGGGTCCCAGAAGGAGAAGAGAGAGAGAAAGGACCTGAGAAAATATTTGAACAGGTTATAGTCCAAAACTTCCCTAACATGGGAAAGGAAATAGCCACCCAAGTGCAGGAAGCGCAGAGAGTGCCATACAGGATAAACCTAAGGAGAAACATGCCGAGACACATAGTAATCAAATTGGCAAAAATTATAGACAAAGAAAAATTATTGAAAGCAGCAAAGGAAAAACGACAAATAACATACAAGGGAATTCCCATAAGATTAACAGCTGATTTCTCAGCAGAAACTCTACAAGCCAGAAGGGAGTGGCATGATATACTAAAAGTGATGAAAGGGAAGAACATACAACCAAGATTACTGTACCTGGCAAGGATCTCATTCAGATTTGATGGAGAAATCAAAAGTTTTACAGACAAGCGAAAGCTAAGAGAATTCAACACCACCAAACGAGCTCTACAACAAATGCTAAAGGAACTTCTCTAAGTAGGAAACACAAGAGAAGAAAGGACTTACAAAAACAAACCCAAAACAATTAAGAAAATGGTCATGGCAACATACATATCGATAATTACCTTAAACGTAAATGGATTAAATGCTCCACCAAAAGACACAGGCTTGCTGAATGGATACAAAAACAAGACACATACATATGCTGTCTTCAAGAGACCCACTTCGGACCTAGGGACTCATACAGACTGAAAGCAAGGAGACGGAAAAACATATTCCATTGCAAATGGAAATCAAAAGAAAGCTGGAGTAGCAATACTCATATCAGATAAAATAGACTTTAAAATAAAGAATGTTACAAGAGACAAGGAAAGACACTACATAGTGATCAAGGCATCAAACCAAGAACAAGATATAACAATCATAAATATATATGCACCCAACATAGGAGCACCTCAATACATGAGGCAACTGCTAACAGCTATAAAAGGGGAAATTGACAGTAATACAGTAAGAGTGGGGGATTTTAACACCTCACTTACAACAATGGACAGATCATCCAAACAGAAAGTTAATAAGAAAACACAAGCTTTCAGTGACACAGTAGAGCAGATAGATTTAATTGATATTTATAGGACATTCCATCCAAAAACAGCAGATTACACTTTCTTCTCAAGTGCTCATGGAATATTCTCCAGGTTTGATCACATCTTGGGTCACAAATCAAGCCTCAGTAAATTTAAGAAAATTGAAATCATATGAAGCATCTTTTCTGACCTCGTGCTATGAGATTAGAAATCAATTACAGGGAAAAAACCTTAAAATACACAAACACATGGAGGCTAAACAATATGTTACTAAATAACCAAGAGATCACTGAAGAAATCAAAGAGGAAATAAAAAAATACCTAGAGATAATAAAGATCTATAAAGCTAAAAGCTTATTCTTTGAGAAGATACACAAAATCGATAAACCATTAGCCAGACTCATCAAGAAAAGAGGGAGAAGACCCAAATCAATAAAATTAGAAATGGAAAAAGAGAAGTTACAACAGACACCGCAGAAATACAAAGCATCCTACGAGACTATTACAACCAACTCTATGCAAATAAAATGGACAACTTGGAAGAAATGGACAAATTCGTAGAAAGGTACAACCTTCCAAGACTGAACCAGGAAGAAATAGAAAATATGAACAGACCAGTCACAAGTAATGTAATCAAAACTGTGATTAAAAATATTCCAACAAACAAAAGTCCAGGACCAGATGGCTTCACAGTTGAATTCGGTCAAACGTTTAGAGAAGAGCTAACACCCATCCTTCTCAAACCCTTCCAAAAAGTTGCAGAGGAAGGAACACTCCCAAACTCGTTCTATGAGGCCACCATCACCCTGATACCAAAACCAGACAAAGATACTACAAGAACAGAAAATTACAGACCAATATCACTGATAAATATAGATGCAAAAATCCTCAAGAAAATACTAGCAAATGGTATCCAACAACACATTAAAAGGATCATACACCATGATCAAGTGGGATTTATCCCAGGGATGCAAGGATTCTTCAGTATATGCAAATCAATCAATGTGATACACCATATTAACAAAGTAAAGAATAAAAACCATATGATCATCTCAATAGATGCAGAAAAAGCTTTTGACAAAATTCAGCACCCATTTATGATAAAAACTCTCCAGAAAGTGGGCATAGACGGAACCTACCTCAATATAATAAAGGCCTTATACAACAAAACCACAGTCAACATTGTTCTCAATGGTGAAAAACTGAAAGCATTTCCTCTAAGATCAGGAACAAGACAAGGATGTCCACTCTCACCACTGTTATTCAGCATAGTTTTGGAAGTCCTAGCCACAGCAATCAAAGGAGGAAAAGAAACAAAAGGAATACAAATTGGAAAAGAAGAAGTAAAAGTGTCACTGTTTTCAGATGACATGATACTATACATAGAGAATCCTAAAGATGCCACCAGAAAACTACTAGAGCTAATCAATGAATTTAGTAAAGTTGCAGGATACAAAATTAATGCACAGAAATCTCTTTCATTCCTATACACTAATGAGGAAAAATCTGAGAGAGAAATTAAGAAAACAGTCCCATTTACCATGGCAACAAAAAGAATAAAATACCTAGGAATAAACCTACCTAGGGAGACAAAGGACCTGTATGCAGAAAACTATAAGACACTGATGAAAGAAGTTAAAGATGACACCAACGTATGGAGAGATATGCCATGTTCTTGGATTGAAAGAATCAATATTGTGAAAATGACTCTACTACCCAAAGCAATCTACAGATTCAATGCAATCCCTATCAAATTACCAGTGGCATTTTTTATAGAACTAGAACAAAAAAATCTTCAAATTTGTCTGGAGACACAAAAGACCCCGAATAGCCAAAGCAGTCTTGTGGGAAAAAAACAAAGCTGGAGGAATGAGACTCCCTGACTTCAGACTTTACTACAAAGCTACAGTAATCAAGACAATATGGTACTGGCACAGAAACGGAAACATAGATCAATGAAACAAGTTAGAAAGCCCAGAGATAAACCCACGCACCTATGGTCAACTAATCTATGACAAAGGAGGCAAGGATATACAATGGAGAAAAGACAGTCTCTTCAATAAGTGGTGCTGTGAAAACTGGACATCTACATGTAAAAGAATGAAATTAGAAAACTCCCTAGCACCATACACAAAAATAAACTCAAAATGGATTAGAGACCTAAATGTAAGACTGAACACTATAAAATTCTTAGAGGAAAACATAAGAAGAACACTCTTTAACATAAATCAAAGCAAGATCTCTTTTGATCCAGCTCCTAGAGTAATGGAAATAAAAATAAAAATAAACAAATGGGACCTAATGAAATTTCAAAGCTTTTGCACAGCAAAGGAAACCATAAACAAGACGGAAAGATAGTCCTCAGAATGGGAGAAAATATTTGCAAACGAATCAATGAACAAAGAATTAATCTCCTGCCAGAGTCCAGCTCCAGCAGGTCCAGGGATACCTGAGGGAGGGATAGCGTCGGCGAGGAGAAAAGAAATGAACACACACACTCACACACTCTCTCTCCCACTCTCTCTCTCTCTCTCTCTCTCTGCTTTATTTTCTTTTTTGAAACATATATATATATAATAATTTTTATGACATCAACTTCTTAGTTACAAGGAAAAACAATGTTTAGAATTTTGTTTATAAACCAAAGGTAAGATGACTTTTACAGATATTTCATTCCAAGCTACAAAACAAATTATTTTTTTTAAGAATCAATTAAGCCAAGTTACAAAACAGGTTATTTTCTTAAGAGTCAACAGATTATTTCCCTAAGAATCAGTCAAGCCATTACATAAGGCTTTGATTGTATTAAGAATAGCAAAGAATAGATTATTTTCAAAAACGTGCCCCATTTCTAAATGTACTAGTAAGGTGTTTTCCCAAGTTCTTATTACCTAAAGGTTATTTCCTAGTAGCAAAGCCAAACTATTATGTTGTCATCTTTCTTAGGGATGTGGCATTGTTCTATTCTCACACTAGTCCTTGCCTGGGCAGGTCTTTTAATTGTTCCCTTAAAGTGTTTACAATATACTCTGCAAGCCTCTTTTTCTATGTTTGTACTAAACCCTGTGAAGGCTCTAGTTAATAATTCAAAATCAGGCAGTTGTTTTTCTATTATCAGCCTTCCCCTATACCCAAACCATCTATTTCCCATATCATCTAACACTCCTATATAGGCCACATATTCCAGGGGGTATTTAGTCACAAACGTATACATGCCTCGTTATCCGCCACCCTCAATACGTTCCCAATGTCCTGGCCTGGGTGTAGGCATATCAAATGTTGTTATGCGAGGGGTGGTAATCATTTTCTTTTTCACTTTCCTCTTAGCTCAGGGCGAGGGGCAAATCCCTCATGGGAGTTTTCAGGGAAAATACAAAAAATCACAAGTACAATTATCAGGAGAGTGGTGAGCAAATTCAGGCCTTTCCTGCCATGCAGGGTTCCTCGATTACTGGTTTCGGCTTTGCTGGCCTTAGCAGAACTGCCTTGCAGTTTCACTTCCAGTATTATGACCTTGTCATTCCGAGGAATTTTTCTGAGCGCTCCCAACATCCTCCAAAGTATAAACAGCTCATGCAGCTCGGTATTAAAGAAACAAACAACCCAATCCAAAAATCGGCAGAAGACCTAAATAGTCATTTCTCCAAGGAAGACATACAGATGGCCAAGAAGCATGTGCAAAGATGCTCACCATCACTAATCATTAGAGAAATGCAAATCAAAACTACAGTGAGGTATCACCTCACACCAGTTAGACTGGGCATCATCAGATAATCTAGAAACAACAAATGCTGGAGAGGGTGTGGAGAAAAGGGAACCCTCTTGTACTGTTGGTGGGAATGTAAATTGATACAGCCACTATGGAGAACAGTATGGAGGTTCCTTAAAAAACTAAAAATAGTATTACCATATGACCCAGCAATCCTACTACTGGGTATATACCCAGAGAAAACCCTAATTCAAAAAGACACATGCACCCCAATGTTCATTGCAGCACTGTTTACAATAGCCAGGTCATGGAAGCAACCTAAATGCCTATCGACAGACGAATGTATAAGGAAGATGTGGTACATATATACAATGGAATATTACTCAGCCATAAAAAGGAACGAAATTGGGTCATTTGTAGAGACATAGATGCATCTACAGACTGTCATACAGAGTGAAGTAAGTCAGAAAGAGAAAAACAAATGTCGTATATTAACACATATATGTGGAATCTAGAAAAATGGTACAGATGAACTGGTTTGCAGAACAGTAATTGAGACACAGATGTAGAGATCAAACGTATGGACACCAAGGTGGGAAAGCGGTGGGGGGTGGGGTAGGTGGTGGGATGCATTGGGAGATTGGGATTGACATGTACACACTGATGTGTATAAAATGGATGAGTAATAAGAACCTGCTGTGTAAAAAATAAATTTAGAAAATACATTATGGAAATAGATAAGTACAAGCAAAATAGCTTTAATCTTGGGATTGTATTATTACCTGTCATCACACAGCATTTTGTTAAGTCACAAGACTTCCAAGAAGTGTTATCAGAGATAAATAATACCAGAGACTCAACATTGTTAAGCAGCATTTGTTTCTACAACAAATGACGGGACCGATTTAGGTCATCTTCCTTGTCAAATGCTGTATTTACTTCTACAATACTCCAACTCCATTACTGAAAGCTGCTGTAAGCATTTTCTTCTTGGGGAATGAATAGCTGTAAAATAATAACTTGTTTAACTCTTAGAAGTGTTATAAATAATAAAGTAAATTCAATCATCTGTACCCAAATATAGTCATGTTAAATATTCAAAAAAAAAAAGAAACAAAGAGAAAATATTAAAAGCAACAAGGGGAATGCAACAAATAACATACAAGGGAAACCCCATAAGGTTATCAGCTGATTTTTCAACAGAAACTCTGCAGGCCAGAAGGGAGTAGCATGGTATATTTAAAGTGATGAAAGAGAAAAACCTACAACCAAGAATACACTACAGAGTAAGGCTGTCATTCAGACTCAACAGAAAAATCAAAAGCTTTACAGACAAGCAAAAGCTAAGAGAATTCAGCACCACCAAACCAGCTTTACAATAAATGTTAAGGGAACTTCTCTAGGCAGAGAAGAAAAGGCTACAAATACAAACAAGAAAATTACAAAATGGGAAAGCTCACCAGCAAAGGCAAATGCACAGTACAGTTAGGAAATCATCCAAACACAAATATGATATCAAAACCAGCAATTGTGAGGAGAGTACAAGCGCAGGATATTGGAACTGCATTTGAAGTTGAGACAAGAAACTTAAGACAATCTTGTATATACATATAGAATGCAATATCAAAACCTCATGGTAACTGTAAACCAGTAATCTACAATAGATACACACAAAAGAAGAAGCAATCCAAACACATTACTAAAGAGAGTCATCAAATCACAAGAGGAGGGGACAAAATAGACTTTAAAATAATGACTATTACAAGAGAGAAAAAAGGACACTACATAATGATCAAGGGATGAATCCAAAAAGAAGATATAACAATTGTATATATTTATTCACCCAACATAAGAGCACCTCAATACATAAAATAAATGCTAACAGCCATAAAAGAGGAAATCGACAGTAACACAATAATAGTGGGGGACTTTAACACCTCACTTTCATCAATGGACACATCATCCAAAATGAAAATAAATAAGGAAACACCAGCTTTAAATGACACATTAAACAAGATGGACTTAATTGATATTTATGGGACATTCCATCCAAAAACAACAGAATACACTTTCTTCTCAAGTGCTCATGGAACATTCTCCAAGATAGATCATATCTTGGGTCACAAATCAAGCCTTGCTAAATTCAAGAAAATAGAAATCATATCAAATATCTTTTCCGACCACAATTCTATGAGACTAGATATCAATTACCGGAAAAAAACTGTAAAAAATAAAAACACATGGAGGCTAAACAATACACTACTTAATAACCAAGAGATCACTGAAGAAATCAAAGAGGAAATAAAAAAATACCTAGAAACAAATGGCAATGAAAACACGATGCCCCAAAACCTATGGGATGCAGCAAAAGAAGTTCTAAGAAGGAAATTTATAGCAATACAATCCTACCTCAAGAAACAAGAAAAATCTCAAACAACCTAACCTTGGACCTAAAGCAATTAGAGAAAGAACAAAAACAGAAAATCCTAAAGTCAGCAGAAGGAAAGAAATTATAATGATCCCAGCAGAAATAAATGAAAAAGAAATGAAGGAAACAATAGTAAAGATCAGTAAAAGTAAAAGCTGGTTCTTTGAGAAGTTAAACAAAATTGATAAACCAGTAGCCAGACTCATCAAGCAAAAAAGGATCAAGGAATCAATACAAGAAGAGGATACAACAATTGTAAATATATATGCACCCAATATAGGAGCACCTCAATATATAAGGCAAATGCTAACAGCCATAAAAGGAGAAATCAACAGTAACAATAATAGTGGGGGACTTTAACACCCCACTTTTATCAATGGACAGACAGACAGAAAATCAATAAGGGAACACAGGCCTTAAATGACACATTAGACAAGATGAACTTAATTGATATTTACAGAACATTCCATCCAAAAGCAGCAGAGTACACATTCTTCTCAAGTGCACATGGAACATTCTCCAGGATGGATCACATGCTGGGCCACAAAGTATGCCTCAGTAAATTTATGAAAATTGAAATCATATTAAGCATCTTTTCTAATCATAAGGATATGAAATTAGAAATCAACTACAAGAAAAAAAAACTGTAAAAAAATGAACACATGGAGACTAAACAATATGCTACTAAACTACTAGTGGATCACTGAAGAAATGAAATGGGAAATTAAAAAATACCTAGAGACAAAAGACAACAAAAACATGATGATCCAAACCGTATGGGATGCAGCAAAATAGTCTAAGAGGAGTTTTATAGCAATATGATGTTACGTCAGGAAACAGGAAAAATCTCAAACAACCTAAACCTACACCTAAAGTAACTAGAGAGAGAAGAACAAACAAAACCCAAAGTTAGTAGAAAGAAAGAAAGAAATAAAGATCAGAGCAGAAATAAATGAAATAGAGATGAAGGAAACAATAGAATAGATCAATGAAACTGGAAACTGGTTCTTTGAAAAGATAAACAAAATTCATAAACCTTTAGCCAGACTCATCTAGCAAAAGAGGGAGAGAGTTTAAATCAACAAAATTAGAAATGAAAAAGAATTTACAACAGACACCACAAACATACAAAGTATTATAAGAGACTACTACAAGCAACTGTATGCCATTAAAATGGATGATCTAGAAGAAATGGACAAATTCTTAGGAAGATACAATCTCCCAATACTGAACCAGGAAGGAATAGAAAATGTGAACAGACCAATTACAAGTGTGAAATTGAAGCTGATTAAAAAACTAACAAACAAAAGTCTAGGACCACAGGGCTTTACAGGTGAATTCTATCAAACATTTAGAGAAGAGATAACACATCCTTCTGAAACTAATGCAAACAATTGAAGAGGAAGGAATACTTCCAAACTCATTCTACGAGGCCACCGTCATGCTGATACTAAAACAAGACAAAGATAACACACACAAAAAAAGAAAATTACAGGCCAATATCACTGATGAATTTAGACGTAAAAATTCTCAACAAAATACTAGCTAACCAAATCCAGTAATACATGAAAATGATCATACACCATGATCAAGTGGGATTTACCCCAGGTATACAAGGATTTCTCAATATCTGCAAATCAATCAGTGTGATACGCCACATTAACAAATTGAAGAATAAAAACCATATGATCATATCAATAGATGCATAGAAACCTTTTGACAAAATTCAACACCCATTTATGATAAAAACTCTCCAGTAAGTGGGCATAGAGGGAACCTACCTCAAACGTAATACAGGCCGTATACAACAAACCCACAGTAAACATTATTCTCAATGGTGAAAAACTGAAAGCATTTCCTCTAAGATCAGGAAGAAGACAAGATGTCCACTCTTGCTACTGTTATTCAACATAGTTTTGGAAGTCCTAGCTACTTCAATCAGAGAAGAAAAACAAACAAAAGGAATCCAAATTGGGAAAGAAGTAAAACTGTCACTGTTTGCAGATGACATGATAGTATACTTAGAAAATCCTAAAGATGCTACCAGAAAACTACTAGAGCTCTTCAATGAATTTGGTAAAGTTGCAGGATATATAATTAATACACAGAAATGTCTTCCATATCTATACACTAACAATGAAAGTTCAGAAAGAGAAATTAAAGAAACAACCCCATTTACCATCACACCAAAAATAATAAAATACCTAGTAATAAACCTACCTAAGGAGACAAAAGACCTGTACTCAGAAAACTATAAGATACTGATGAAAGAAATCAAAGATGACACAAACATATGGAGAAATATACCATGTTCTTGGATTGGAAGAATAAATATTGTGAAAATGACTATACTAACCAAAGCAATCTTCAGATTCAGTGCAATTCCTATCAAATTACCAATGGCATTTTTCACATAATTAGAACAAAAATTTTACAATTTGTATAGAACCACAAAAGACCACACATAGCCAAAGCAATCTTGAGAAAGAAAAACAGAGCTGGAGGTATCCGGCTTCCTGACGTCAGACTATACTATAAAACTACAGTCATCAAAATATTATGGTACTGGCACAAAAACAGAAATATAGATCAATGGAACAGGATAGAAAGTCCAGAGATAAACCCATACACCTCTGGTCAACTAATCTATGACAAAGGGGCAAGAATATACAATGGAGAAAAGACAGTCTCTTCAATAAGTGGTGCTGGGAAAACTGGACAGCTACATGGAAAAGAATGAAATTAGAACACTCCCAAACACCATATACAGAAATAAACTCAAAATGGATTAAAGACCTAAATGTGAGTCTGGATACTAGAAAACTCTTAGAGGAAAGCATAAGCATAACACTTTTTGATATAAATTGCAGCAACAGCTTTTTGGATCCACATCCTTGAGTAACAAAATTAAAGCAAAAATAAATAAATGGGACCTAATTAAACTTAAAAACTTTTGCACAGAAAAGGAAACTGTAAACAAAACAAAAAGATAACCCACTGAATGGGAGAAAATATTTGAAAGTGAAGTGACTGACAAGTGATTGATCTCCAAAATATACAAACAACTCAATATAAAAAAAACAAAGCAACCCAATCAAAAAATGGGTAGAAGTTCTAAATAAACCTTTCTCCAAAGAAGACATATAGATGGCCAAAAAGCACATGAAAAATGCTCAACATTGCTAATTACTAGAGAAATCCAAATGAAAACTGCAGTGAGGTATCACCTCACACAAGTCATAATGGCCATCATCAAAAATTCTACAAATAATAAATGCTGGAGAGGGTATAGAGAAAAGGGAACCCATACACTTTTGGTGGGAATGTAAATTGGTACAACCACTATGGAGAACAGTATGGGGGTTTCTTAAAAAACTAAAAATAGAACTACCAAATGATCCAGCAATCCCACTCCTAGGCATATATCCAGAAGAAGCCATAATTCGAAAACATACCTGCACCCCAATGTTCAATGCAGCAGTGTTTACAGTAGCCAAGACAGGGAAGCAGCCTAAATGTCCATAGACAGAGGAATGGATAAAGAAGATGTGGTACATATATACAATGGAATATTACTCAGCCATAGAAAATGAAATAATGCCATTTGCGGCAACATGGATGGACCTAGAGATTATCACACTATGTGAAGTAAGTCAGAAAAAGACAAGTATCATTTGATATCACTTATTTGTGGAATCTAAAAATGATACAAATGAACTTATTTACAAAACAGAAACAGATTCTCAGACTTTGAAAACAAACTTAAGGTTATCAAAGGGGAAATGTGGCAGGCGGGGGAGGAATAAATTAGTAGTTCAGAAGTAACATATACATAGTACTATATACAAAATAGATAATCAACAAGGACCTACTGTATAACGCACGGAACTCTACTCAATATTCTGTAATAACCTATATGTGAAAAGAATCTGGAAAGGAATGGATATACATACATGTATAATAATCACTTTGCTGTATACCCGAAACTAACACAATATTGTAAATCAGCTATACTCCCAATATAAAAGAAAAATTAAATTAAAAAAAATCTGCTTTTCACCAAGATCTCCAGTTGATCCATATGCATATTAAACTTTGGGAACTGCTGCTCTAAATCCTGCTATTATCGTTGCCTTCCTATGCTCCATTATCAACCTGTGCCTGTCTCATGTTACACATCAGGTCACGCTGGGAATTATTAGCATGTTAGTAATCAGGGAATTAAAAAGGTCTCTGACCTAATTAACTGATTATACCTGGAATCTGTGGGGAACAGTCATAAATAACAAAAATTCCATAAATTGCATTAATTTGGCGAGTGCTGCTGCAGTGTTAACTGTTAATAAATATATTATTTTTCTCATAATGCTGTTTGCATTCTTAGCTTCTAGCTATTGCCCCAGTTGAGGGCCACTTTCCGCAGTGCTCTAGGCAACTGCCTGAAAGATGCCTTTTGCATAGTATCATCAACCCCAACACTGATGTCTCCTAGCTGAAAATCTGCCAGCTTCACCTCTGTTGATTTTAAGCAAGCAGCCACTGAGCTGGGCCATTGTTTTTATTTTATTCTTTTAAATTTTTTTTTATTGATGAATAGTTGATTTACAATGTTGTGTTAGTTTCAGGTGTGCTAGACAGTCAGTCCTTGTTTATCTATTTTGTATATAGTAGTGTGTATCTCTTTTTTTTTTTTTTCTTTGCTGTACACGGGCCTCTCAATGTTGTGGCCTCTCCCGTTGCAGAGCACAGGCTCCGACGCACAGGCTCAGCAGCCATGGCTCACAGGCCTAGCTGCTCCGCGGCATGTGGGATCTTCCCAGACTGGGGCACGAACCCGTGTCCTCTGCATAGGCAGGCGGGCTCTCAACCACTGCGCCACCAGGGAAGCCCAGTAGTGTTTATCTCTTAATCCTAAACTCCTAATTTACCTCTTCCCCCACTTTTCTCCTTTGGTAACCATAAGATTATTTTCTATGTCTGTGAGCCTGTTTCTGTTTTGTAAGTTCATTTATATCATTTTTTTAGATTCCACAAATAAGTGATATCATGATGTTTGTCTTTCTCTGTCTGACTCACTTCACTTAGTGTGATTAACTCTAGGTCAATCCATGTTGCTGCAAATGGCATTATTTCATTCCTTTTTTATGGCTGAGTATGGGCCATTGTTTAAACTAGAGTAGTCAACTTTTTCTTTTTTTTTAATATTTTCTTCTTCCTATTCTTCATCACTAGCTGCTTGTGCCCAGATTTTAGGACAGACCAAAGAGGGCCCGTTGCCTTAGGCAATTTAATGATGCTCTTGGCTTTGTCCATAGTGTATATTTTGCTCAGGAGTAAGGAATTTAAATCTATTCCCCTCTCACAGTCCCACTGCTGGGCAACCTGCATTCATCTCTGGTTCTTTTTGTCTCTTACCAAAAACCTCTTTCTGTTTCTCTCTCTCTTTAATCCTTCTACTTCTAGCCACTCATCACCTCCCTTAGTTAATTCAACTTAAACCTTGTACTTCTCTTTTATGTTTTAAGTTTTAGTGGCTCAATTTTCCACAGCTAAAATTCTTGGTCACATAAAACCATTACTCTCCCAATTAAAATGCAAGTTGCTATGAGAAAATAATTTATCAAAATAGAAGTCAGTGTTCATATAAATTATAATTTAAACTCTGAATAGTGTTATTCAGGGTTTTCTAGAAAGATGTTAATTAACATTGGAATTTAATCTGCGTATTGAACAAATTTACTTATTAAAATGGAGTTCATAAGTATTGAGTTGATTCATACTGGAGGGAAATACTCTGTTTAGTAATTTGAATTCTATTTCTAAGATAAATAGTTTTACAGTTGTCTAAGACTAGGTGAATATATGCAAAGTGATAGAATTACAACAACTGATAGAATGGATGGGTCTGATTTTTTTCCACTATGAATTTATACTGTTCTCTAAATAACAGGGTACTTTTTGTTACTTCTTTCCCTTAAAATGCTGTTCTATTGAGAGTAACTGGATCTACTCAGTGTAATTTTGCTGAATTCACTAGTCCTAACCCTAAGCTTCTTCTTATTTAAAATTTATTAGGAGTATTTGATGAAATTGGACAAAAATGTGTTTAACTGCTATTTCATTCTGGATTTATATTGAGAACTCACTATGAGAAAAATAAATTTTATTAAAAGTAACTGACTTCATCTCAGACATGTCAAAGTAATTTTTAAAAACTTTGAAACATGCTATACTTTAAATTTTTAGTATGACCATTTATACCGATTCTTGCTATTCTATACCATTCTAAAGTTCATGCTGTAGCTTTATATGTGTAAGATAATTAAGTCATTAGATATGGCAAATGTATGTCTAAAAAAGAGAAAGGAAAGAAAAAATTTCTTAAAACTTTTTTTTCTCTTGGGGTCTAGTTTTGATAAGAGTGCTCCACTAAGTCTGTCTCCAATCTCAAGTCAGATAATATGATAAAATCCCTACCATGGATGAAAGAGAACTAGTAATGGCAAATCCAAATTCCTTCAGGGTTGGGCAGTTCTCTAGATCAGATGAGACTCTGAGCTGGAGTGTCTTGTGGCACATGTGACATGCCTAATTATGAGAACCAGAACATGCCTAAAATTATGGCTTTCCACAAAGTATTTATAGTTTATAAAGTCCAGATGCAATCTACCAGTCAGAGATCATTTTTAATACAAGTAAAATATCCTAACAACGGTGTCAATATTCTATATGTATCAGTTAAAAAAAAATGAGCTAGAAAGTTAACCAAATATCAGATTTTCATGCAGAAGGGGATGGGTTTTATTAACCCTTACCCACACTTAATCAAAATTAACCGTAATGACAATAAAACAGTAATTGCAGCAGTTGTGGAAACTTTTCTTGGTAAGAACTGCAAACCTTACCCTTTAATAATCTGAAGTGAGCACTGCAGAGGAGATCTGAAAGCTCCTGTTGACCATCATCAAAAGTTAGCATGTGGTTCAATAAGCAGACAGTGCAAGTCAGAGACAGAAGGAGTATGGGATCCAGGACCTTGGATAGAAACTCCACTCTAACCATATTGACTAGATGTGTTTATTAGTTGTTAGTGAAGAGGGCTATGCTTTGTGATGAAACAAGACTGCTTTTCAGTTTTATGTAGTAAATTTAATTAATTACCTCAGTGCCCAGGTTAATTGTTAGATATGTAACATTGTTAATAAGTATTACATAAATTGAGGCAGCATCTTCTTATGAGTATGAGCCCTGGCGTCAGACTGCCTCGCCCTGTCATGCCTTAGTTATGTGACCTTGGGGCAGTTTCTTAATTTTTCATAGGGTTGTGTGAAATTTAAATAAGGTAGTATAAGTAAAGCTCTTAATTAAAGTGCGCTGAGTATAGTAAAATCATTAAATAAATGAAAGTAATTATTAGTAAACAGGCAAATGTAGCTTACCCATATACTGTTTAAATTATTTTAAGTTTATTCTCATTTATAATGCCCAGAGTTAGTGAGCTGTGAAATAATAAGAAATATATATTGGTCTCTACCGCTCATTTCTGATATAGCTCTCCTGAAACCTTATGGATAGGGGTACTAGGAGAATCTTTTGTTCAAGTATTTGATCTTGACATAGAACTCCTAGAACCCTTATAACTTCCTATATTATAGGCACATCTGACACAGGGCTCCTAAATCCCTTGATATTTTCTGAGTGATAGAATTTTTTGTTCTAATGAGGCAACTCTTGGTGGGATCCTAGACTGGGGCTGATCACAAGAAAGATTAAGCCATGATTTAGCTTCATTTGGGAAGTTCAAACCAGGTAAAAGTGAATGAAATGAGTCCAAGTGACCACAGTGATTTCCTAGGCCAGTGATATGAAAACATGGCTACACACTTGAGTCACTTAGAAAATTTTTACAAATATAGAACCTCAGGCCCCACTCTACATTTACCCAAACTGTATGTCTGGGAACAGTTCTCTTAGAGTCTGCTAGACATGAACCTACAGATCTATTAATTAAGAAATGACTGTCAAGGCCATTGGTTAGCACCGACTATATCACAATTTCTCTAACTAGAACTGTACAAAGTTAGGTTTTGACATATTATTATATATGTTTACCATTGACTATACACCATGATTTATTTTTTCAGGCATTATTTTCATAATTCAGAATAGAAGTATCAAGGTGACAAATGTCCAGACTTTACGAAGGTGTGGATTACTGTCACTTATTGTAGGTTAGGTCTCCACATTTGCTTAGAACATTTCTCTATGCATTAAAATGAGCAGGCAAAATGCTATCAGTCTCCAATGTGTGGTGGTGTGGTGTCATATGTGTGTACATGTGCAAAAACACATAAATATTTATTGTATCAGATATTCAATAGTGCTCAGTAACTCCTCCTCACAAACAGCCTCTCTGTTCAGAGAAGAGGTCCTACAGTATGATTTGGGCAGTGTTGGTCACTGCTGGACTAAGAATATGGACTTTACCTTAAGGCAGACTATATACTGGACAGTGATATGTGAGGTATCCTGGTATGATAGGTTCTAGATACATGACATTGGTTGAGAACTTTCCAGATGTGAAAAAGCAAAAACGTTTCTTATACAGAATCATTGTAAGAAAAATGTAGTGGAAAACATTTCTTTTTATTTTAGAAATACCACCTAACCTATCAAGAATTTGTATTCCTTCAAATATTTTAAGTGTGGAACATATTTAGTTAAATCAGTCAGCCTATTTTCCCCTGGAATTAAGACTGGAAAGTGCAGAGAAGACTGGCTGGTTGGTGGAGAAGAGTGTAGAGAGAAATATCCAGGAATGTAGTGGAAGCAGTTAATGGGAAAGTCAAAGACTGCAGCAAACTCTCCTCACTCTTCCCTCTGGCCAGTCAGTCCAAAGAAACCCAAGACCTGACAGCATCTGAACCAGTAATGACAGAAGAAACCAAGCAACCTCAACATCAATACATGTCGAGAGGAGTAAAAGACAACGCTGCTAGCAGTGTCACTGACCAAAGCACCGTGAGAGGGATGGATGTAGAGGGAGATACCCGGATGGCCAAATATTAGAGGAGAGCTGCTGTTTACCCTTTCAGTAAACCCCTATTATTTATCCAGTCTTTCTCTTCATTTCAACTCAAAGGATTTAACAAACACATGCACTCTTTCCAATGTAAAGCAAGATTTAAAAAACATGAAGCCTTAGGCTAAGATCATACCTTTTTCACTAACATTATACCATTTTCAATCTGCATCCTATTTACCTGGGGTCACGGTCAGGGGAGGTGATTGATTCTAAGGGACAAAGGAAATGTTTTACGGTGCTGGAATTATTCTGTATCTTGATAGGGATGTTTACATAACTGTGTGCAATTCCCTAAATCCATCAATTTATACACATATAATTGAATTTTATCTAATGTAAATTATACCTCAGTAAAGCTGTAAATAAGTCCAACAAGAAAAAGAGGGTAGGGAACCCCTTCACCTGTAGGAAAGTAAAAGTTTGGGTCAGATAGATGTTTGTGTCTCAGTGGAAGGGCTAATTACACCTTAACCCTTGAAGAGGAGGGACCCTTCAAATTATTGGTTGAAAAAAATTGGATATAACCTAATAACTTAAGTATCTTATGGAATTAATACTTCAGGAAATTTGGGAAGGAGATTGAAATTCTTTATGGGCTACATAGAGAAATTAACTCTGAGAAGGAATAAGCAATCTGCTTGAGGTTACAGAAAGAAAAAGACAATGAAACAATAAAACAAACAAAAGTTCTTTGAAAGTTAAGAGTAATTTGGGGAAAATATAATTTTTTCTGGTTCTCTAGTAGATTAAAGTTGTTTACCTTCTTATTAACTGGAGAGAAGTATTAATAGAATTTCAGTTTCCAAACTTTAATATTTCAAAACCACCTAGCATATTACATTTGCTACTGACTTCCATTTCACAGGTTAACTTACAGTTTCTGTTTCACGGTTTCCTCCTTTCTTACCAGCACTCAAAATTAGTTGTATAGTTACTGCAAATTTCAGTCTAGCTGGTAGGCCCAGTAAGTGCATTTAAAAATAGCAAATGGTCAAATCTGACCTTTGGATTCTGACAGCTGAGTGGTAATTGCATTGAAATCATTACCCTTCCAGGGAGGAAAAGCTTGCTGAACATTGACCCCCTGCTTAAATAAAATGGAGTTACTTTTTTCTTATCAGGTGAATCTTTTGACACTTTGATGCCAAGTGTCATTACTTCTGTCTGGCCTGTGGATTGCTGAACCCTCTGTAAGTGTGATTTAATAGTGTAATTTGTCATGAAATATTTATAACTTTTTTTGTGCTTTGAAGATTTTGAATTTTACTTGTAACCATATTAATGAAATGGCCTATTAGAAGATGCCACAATGTATCCTACTTACCTTGTGCAAGTACAGTTATTCTGATACAAGTGTATACTTTTTATCTTTTTATGGAACTTAGATTATATCCAGTGGAAAGTCAGATATTTGGTCAACCATGTGGGTATCATCTATTATAAGCCTTAAGAGGATGATTCAATAGAAAGAAGTATTTTTAAGTCAGTTAAATTAATATTTTTAATAAAGTTTTCTTTTTGGTTTGTTTTATAAATTTAATTATTTTTGGCTGCATTGGGTCTTCATTGCTGCACATGGGCTTTTCCCTAGTTGTGGAGAGTGGGGGCTACCCTTTGTTGTGGTGTGCTGGCTTCTCATTGTGGTTACTTCTTTTGTTGTGGAGCACTGGCTCTAGGTGCTTCAGTGGTTGTGGCACGCAGGCTCAGTAGTTGTGGCTTGTGGGCTCTAGAGCACAGGCTCGGTAGTTGTGGTTCACGGACTTAGTTGCTCCACGGAATGTGGAATCTTCCCAGACCAGGGCTGAAACCCGTGTCCCTTGCATTGGTAGGTGGATTCTTAACCACTGTGCCACCAGGAAAGTCCAATAAAGTTTTAAACTAAAAGTTAAGAGCAAAACTGAGTCAGATTATGAGAATTATATACAAATATATACTTGTTATACATTTTGTTCAATAATTGTTATTGAAGAATAACAATTATTCTACATATTGTACTAAGTGCATACACATTAATGAAATTGTACTTTCTAGTTCAAAGGAATGTTCCTCCATTCTTATTTACATATCTTATTATTTATGTGTCATATACATACATCACATGTATGTATATGCCATGGACTGAACGTTTATCCATCTCAAATTCATATGTTGAAGCCCTAATTAGCAATGTAATTGTATTTGCAGGTGGGGCCTTTGAGAAGTAGTTAAGGTTAGATTAGGTCATGAAGGTAGGGCCCTCATGATGAAATGAATGCCTTTATAAAAAGAGAAAGAGATAAGGGATCTCTGTCTCTTCCCTCATACCAAGGAAAGGATACATGAAGATGTAAGGAGAAGTCAGGCCTCTGCAAACCAGGAAGAGGGCCCTCACCAGACCCCTAACCTATGAGCACCTTGATTTTGGACTTCTCAGACCCTGGAACTGTGAGAAATAAACTCACAGCTGTTTAAACCACCCAGTCTGTCATATTTTGTTACAGCAGCCTGAGCTAACTAAAACAGTATATGTATATGTATGATACTATTTTTATTGAGTACTTACTATGTGCTGAGGCACTAATCTAAATGTTTTACATATAATAACATATTTCATCTTCACCACAAATAGATGGAATAGGTGCTATTATCATTCAGTGTTAATGAGAAGGAAACTGAGGTATAGAGAATTAAGTGACTTCTCAAATTCACCAAGCTGGTTAAACTCTGACAGGCTACTCCAGAACTTAATGTCTTTACTGAAAGTCACCTCTCATATTTGGTAAGAAAAAGATAATTATGTTATTGAAAAGAAAATGTAAAAGTAATGGCCTAAATTATTTAAATTTTAAAAATCAAGTTTCCTATATTAATTCCTTTAAACTTTGGCTACTTCTGTTTGTATTTGTTAAGGGACCATTTCTATTTTTAGGTTATACACTAATCTTTTACAATAAATATTTCACAATTTATCTAAATGGACATTCCAATGAAACTAATGAATTCTTTCTTTTTAATAGAATAGCATTTTACCTGCTCAATATTCTCTTATTACTGTCACCTAAGAACACTATAAAAAGAGAAGAAATTCCTTAACTCTTAGCATGTATCCAAGGAGTGCCATGTTATTTCCATATTCAGAAACTAGTAATATCTTATCATTAATCTATTATAAATAATAATCAGTTCTTAGCTTAAATTAGTCTTAGCACCTTGATTATGGCTGATCAAAATATGACCAGTCCTTTTCTGTTGTAGAATGTAAGATGTGGGAATTTCAATTGCATAATGTTTAATTAATAATAAAAGCAGATGATTCAAGCAAACATTAATGTTTAGAATTGATATTAGATGTATAAATAGAGTTACTAAAATATATAATTGAATTTTCCTTTGAGAGAATGCTTAGCTGTCAATTATTCATGATACTTATCTTGATACTTATTTTATGTCATAACTTATTTTTCTGGGAGAATTTTCTTTCTTGTAAGAAAAAAAACCTTTTGATATTGGTAAAAGGCTTAAGTGAAAGAAGGAAAATATTTGTGAATCAACGAGTCTATTCCTTTAGACTTTTAGTTGCCAAGATTAGTATTGTTTATCTAAACTTTTAGCAAATGGGATTGTACTTACTCATTCTTTCCTTGGTGTTAAGGTGGAAACTTAAAACATCAAGATGAACTTATAAAATACGAATACAACTTATAAACAAAAGCTATCAAGCAAAAACTTAAACTATACAAAATTCATGAAAATTTCAATTATTCTTAAAACATTGCATCTTAACATTGCATAGTTTGAAATATGTTACATATATTTTAAATCTGGCCATACTAAGAGTAAATATTTACTAAGAGGACCTATACTGGAAAAATTTTGGTTTTAATTTTGCTAAGAAAAGAATAAAATAAGAGTAGCAAACTAAATTAGTTGTACTAAAATTATTTCTGCAATGTAGAACTTAGAGCAATTACTAATAAGACAAAATGTAATGGTGTTCTTTGAAATTTTGTTTTAAATATTGCTTCAATCTGTTTCCCAATAGCAAATTTAAAATATTGTCAAATAATTGTTAAGCAAATAATCTGACTAGTGTAGATATAATGAGAAATTACCTAAATAGCATAATATGTTGCAATTTTAAGAAACCTGGCATAAAGCAGCCAAGAGCAGGTGAACTGACTCCTTTCACAGGAACATTGCAATAAGAAACAGAATGACATCCTTTTTCTTTCTTTCTTTATTTTTTGGACCAAGACAAGACCCTCTTGAAGTCAGCAGAATATTTGCTAATATAAATATTAAACTTATAGACTATAAGTTCCCTAAATGGCTGGAACCATGTCTTACTTACCTTTGTATTTAATGCTTCAGGTAGTTCCTGATATTCAATAAGTTTGTGTGGAATAATTGAAGTAAAACTACATCATATATAGTACTATACTAACACTTATTTTAAAAAGAGAATTATGGAATAATGGAAAATTACCATTGGAAAATTTCTTACCTTTGAAAAGTACACTATTGTATTCCACCGAATTTCACTCAACTGGCAACAATAAGAGGCAAAAGTTAATCAATATAAGAAGCAGCTAAAAAATACATCATACTATCCCCTGAATACATGTTTTCCTTGCTTATGCATCTGGGGACTTTTTTTTTTTTCGGTACGCGGGCCTCTCACTGTTGTGGCCCCTCCCGTTGCGGAGCACAGGCTCCGGACGCGCAGGCTCAGCGGCCACGGCTCACGGGCCCAGCCGCTCCGTGGCATGTAGGATCTTCCCGGACCGAGGCACGAACCTGCGTCCCCTGCATAGGCAGGCGGACTCTCAACCACTGCGCCACCAGGGAAGCCCCATCTTGGGACTTTTGAAATGGTGATGGATCTGTATTTCTACGTACCTTAAGATTTGTGTTAACCATTCGCTTTTCTACTTTTGTTAGGTATGTAACCCTGACTTACTAATTGGATCAGTAATTACCACAGCAATTCAATACATCTCTTTGTGAGGAACAGTTTAGAGGGAAGATAGTCTTAAAAGAGAGCGCATTAAGTGTCTGCATTTCTGGTAATTCATGTCAACTTTTCCTCTAAAATATATCTTTTTAAAATGAATCTGGTATAACAAGAAAGGAGCAGATAAAAATTTCAGGGGTATATAAAGTGGAAGAGCAGATTGCTTCCAGAGTCTTCAAGAAAGTAACAATTGACTGTGCCTTGAAGTTCAGTTATGAGTATAGTAGAAGGATTTTACACTTTCTTCCAGGCTCAATCATTCGTGCATTTAGTTGTCTTTCTACGTATGCAGAATTTTTAACAAAAGATATATCTAAAATTCTCGGTCACAGAATTAAACAGGAAAGAGTTAAAACTTGAAAGTTTTCAAGACTGTCATCAGAATAATACTTGCTTAGCTAGATCATCAAAATTCCATCAGATAATAATTAAATGTTAATTAAAAACAGGCAATAACTTTTCCTTATTAAATTATCAGTGATTTTAAGAAAACATAATTTTAAGGAGAAATGAGTACTTTAATTTCTGGTAGGAATATGAACTGTTACAGTCTTTGTATTTATCTATGCCTCTGTCTACTTATTTTTGGAGACTGACCATGTGTATGAATAACTTTGCAAATATTCACACACTTCATAATAGAAATCCCACTTTTAGAAATTTTTCAATGAAATCAGAGCCTGCTATGTTGTTATACGACTATTAAAAATAAGGTTTGAAACATGTTTAAAGGCATGGGAAAAATGCTTAAAATGTGACATTAAGGATAAAAATATAGTAGGATTAAATTCTAGTTATTAATATTACCAAGTTTTATTCAAAACTTAAAACGTGGAAGGAAATACTAGTTTTCAGAGTGATAATATTACAGGAATTTTTAAAAAAGCTTTTCAATTTTTGAAAAATGTTCTATAGTAGAAAGTAGTAAAAAACATGTTATTTTTAAAACTAAAAACTGTCTTTTATTTAAATATTCTATTGGGCAAATCATCTGAAAATACTGACTTATATTTTAATCTGATACCTTTTCACAATGACAATGGCAGTTGCAAGTGCAAAGTGGCCATTCCTACTGTATAACATTAAGTTGGATTTTAAAGAATTTTTGTCAGTGGTATTACATCAAAATGAACAGTAGACAGTGATATTCTGCTTTCTGTCTCTACAGATTTGGCTTTTCTAGACATTATGTAATGGGAATCATATAACATGTAGTCTTTTGCATTTGATGAATTTGGATGGGCTGTTTACCCATGTTTTAGCATATATCAGTATTTTGTACCTTTATATCTCTGAATAGTATGTTGCTTATCCATTCACAAGTTGTTGGACATTTAGATAGTTTCCAGGTTGGGATTATTATGAATAATGGTGCTGTGAACATTCATGTACGTGTCCGTTTATGGACATATGTTTTTAATTCTTTGGCTAGATCCCTAGGAGTGAAATTGCTGGGTCATACTATAAGTGTATTTTTAAATCCTGTAAGATACTGATATACTGATTTCCAAAGTGACTATGCCACTTTACATTACTTACATCATAATATCATATCAGCAATGAATAAGGATTTAGTTTTTTTGTATCCCCTCTGACACTGGGTATTATCTATCTTTCTGTTATAACCATTATTGTGGGTGTGTCATGATATTTCACTGTGGTTTTAATTTGCATTTCTCCAATGACTGATGATGACTAACATCTTTTCTTGTGCTTACTATCCATTCATATATCTTCTTCTGGTGAAATGTCTGTTTAAATCATTTGCCCGTTTAAAAAGTTGAGCTGTTTTCTTATTCTTGAGTTGTAATAGTTCTTTATAAATTTTTTGTACAATTTTTTGATTAAATATTTGATTTGCAAATATTTTTTTCCAGTCTTTGACTTATCTTTAAATTTTCTAAATGGAGAATTTTGAAGTATAGAAGTTTTTAAATTTTATGAAATCCAATTTATTAATTTTTTTGTTATGAATTGTGTTTTTGGTGTCTTACCTAAGAACTTTTTCTCAAAGCTCACAAAGCTTTTCTCCTGTGTTTTCTTCTAGAAGATTTTGTTTTATGTCTTACATTTAGGTTGTTATCCATTTTGAATTAACATGTATATTGTATGATGCATAAGAGTCTAATTAAGTTCACTTTGTTTTTTCATATAGACATGCAATTGTCTCAGCACTGTTTGTTGACGAGATTGTCATTTCCTGCATTGAACTGACTTGATATCTTTGTTGAAAATCAATTAATCTGTTCCTGGACTCTCATACTTATGCCCTCATTTCTGTTCTATTGATCTGTATGCCTTTTCTTTTGCCGATACCACACTGTTTTGATTAGTGTGACTTTATAGTTAATTTTGAAATTGGATAGTTTGTCATCTAACTTTATTATACTTTTTCAAATTTTTTTGACTATTCTGTGCTTTGCACTTCTACATAAATTTTAGGATTAACTTCCAATTTCTACCAATAAAAGCCTGGTATTTTGATAGAGATTACATAGTTTTTTTTAATGGATCAATTTTAGAAGAATTGCCATTTTGACTATATTTAGTCTTCCAGTCTAAGAACATGAAATGAGTCTTTATTTATGTAGATCTTCTTTAACTTCTTTCAGCAGTATTTTATAGTTTCAGTGTTGAAACCTATACTTGTTTTTAAAAATTTTTTTCCTAAGTACATTTTTCAGTGTTACTGTAAATGAAATTGCTTTCTTAATTTCAATATCTGTTTATTTTTATTTTACTTTTTTTATTGAAGTATAGTTGATATATAATATTATATAAGTTTCAGATGTACAACATAGTGTTTCACAATTTTTAAAGGTTATATTTTAAAGGGTTTATTTCTGGGCTCTCTATTCCATTGATCTGTGTAGTATACTCTGAAGTCAGGGAGCATGATTCCTCCAGCTTTCTCAAGACTGTTTTGGCTCTTTAAGGTCTTTTGTGGTTCCATACAAATTTTAAAATTATTTGTTCTAGTTCTGTGAAAAATGCCCTTGGTATTTTGATAGGGATGCATTGAGTCTTGGGAAGTATGGTCACTTTAACGATATTAATTCTAACAATTCAAGAACACAGTGTATGTAGCTTTACATCTGTGTCACCTTTAATTTCTTTCATGTTTCTTATAGTTTTCTGAATACAGGTCATTTACCACCTTAGGAATGTTTATTCCTAGGCATTTAATTCTTTTTGATGCAATTGTAAATGAGATCATTTTCTTAATTTCTTTTTCTGATAGTTCATTGTTAGTGTATAGAAATACAATAGATTTCTGTTTATTAATTTTGTAACCTGCAACTTTAATTCATTGATGAGCTGTAGCAGTTTTTTGCTGGTGTCTTTAGTATTTTCTATGTATAGTATCATGTCATCTGCAAACAATGACTGTTCCACTTCTTCCTTTCCAATTTGCATTCTATTTATTACTTTTTCTTGTCTAATTTCTGTAGCCGGGGTTTCCAATCCTATGTTGAATTAAAGTGGCAGGAGTGGGCATCCTTGTCTTTCTCCTGATGTTAGAAGAAATGCTTTCAGATTTTCACCATTAAGTATGATGTTAGCTGTGGGCTTGTCATATGGCCTTTATTATGTTCAGGTATGCTCCTTCTATGCCCACTTTCTGGAGAGTTTTTATCAAAAATCAATGCTGAAATTTGTCAAAATGTTTTTCTGCATCTATTGAAGTGATCATATGGCTTTTATTCTTCAATTTTTTAATGTGGTATATCACATAGATCTTGATCTATTTGTGGATATTAAAAAATCCTTGCATCCCTGGCATAAATCCCACTTGACATGGTGTATGATCCTTTTGATCTATCTTTGGATTTGGTTTGCTAATACTTTGTAGTGGATTTTTGAATCAATGTTCATCAGTGATATTGGCCTGTAATTTCCTTTTTTTGGGTGATATCTTTGGTTTTGGTATCAGGGTAATGCTGATCTCATTGAATGAGTTCAAAAGTGTTCCTTCCTCTGCTATTTTTTGGAATAGTTTGAGAAGGACAGGTGTTAATTCTCCTCTAAATGCTTGGTAGAATTCACCTGTGAAGCCATCTGGTCCTAGATTTTTGTTTGTTAGGAGTTTTTTGTTACTGGTTCAGTTTTATTACTGGTAATTGGTCTGTTCATATTTTCTGTTTCTTCCTGATTCAGTCTTAGGAGATTGCACATTTCTCGGAATTTGTCCATTTCTTCTAGGTTGTCTATTTTATTGACATATAGATGTTCATAGTACTCTTATGATCCTTTGTATTTCTTTGGTGTCAGTTGTCACTTCTCTTTTTTCATTTCAGATTTTATTGATTGTGGCCCTCTCTTTTTTTTTTATTGATGGGTCTGGCTAAAGGTTTATCAATTTTGTTCATCATTTCAAATAATCACCTCTTAGTTTCATTGATCTTTTCTATTGAGTGTGTTTTTTTGGCCTCTATTTCATTTCTTTCTGCTCTGATCTTTATGATTGCTTTCCTTCTACTAACTTTGGGAATTTTTTTGTTCTTTTTCTAGCTCCTTTAGGTGAAATGTTAGGTTGTTTATTTGAGATTTTTCTTGTTTCCTGAGGTAACCTTGTATTGCTATAAATTTCTTTCTTAGAATGGCTTTTGCTGCATCCCATAGATTTTGGATCATTGTATTTTAGTTTTCATTTGTCTCCAGATATTTTTTGATTTCCACTTTGATTTCTTCAGTGATTCATTGGCTGTTTACTAGCATATTGTTAGGCTCCACATGTTTGTGTTTTTTGCATTTTTTTCTTGTAGCTGATTTCTAGTCTCATTGTGGTCAGAAAAAATGCTTAATATGATTTCAAATTTCTTAACTTTACTGAGGCTTATTCTGTGGCCTAGCATGTGATCTATCCTGGGAAAGTTTCATGTGCTCTTAAAAAGGATGTGTATTATGCTGCTTTTAAGTGCAATGTTCTTTCTCTGTATATCTTTTAACTCCATTTGTTCTAATATGTCATTTAAGGCCAGTTTCCTTATTGATTTTCTCTCTGGATGATCTGTCCATTGATGTAAGTAGGGTGTTAAAGTTGCCTGCTATTATTGTGTTCATATTTATCTCCCTTTATTTCTATTAATATTTGATTTATGTATTTAGGTGTTCCTTTGTTGGAGATATATATATATATATATATATATATATATAATATATATATTTATAATTGTTATATCTTCTTCTTGGGTTGATCCCTTGATCGTTTTGTAATGTCCTTCTTTGTCTCTTGTAACAGTCTTTATTTAAAAATCTATTTTATAAGAGGATGAATCCAGGAGGCCCAACATCTGAATAACAGGAATTCCAGAAAGAGAGAATGTAGAAAACTGAAGAGAGCAATTTCTCAGTTAAATAATCCAAGAAAAAATTCTTGGAAGTAAGACATGACTTTCCAGATGGAAAGTGCCCAACAAATATCTAGCATATTAATGAAAAGAAATCCATTCACACATACATATTATCAAACACATAAAAACACAGAAAGGATTCAAACTTCGGAGTGGTTACTTCTGAAGTATGAGAGGTGAAGAATAGAAGTGGGGAGGGATGCAGAGTGAGTTTCAACTAAATCTGTAAACTTTCTTTAGAAAAAACTGAATATGGCAAATGTTAACTTTTATTAAATATGGGTGGTGATACACGAATGTATGTAATAATCCCTGAACTGTTCTGTATATATATATACATATATATATATATATATATATATA
>RJWK010011106.1:0-42514 GCA_004363435.1 Platanista minor | reverse complement strand
CGGGGCGAGCCTGTGGCGGCAGAGGCCACCGGGGCGTTGCACCAGCCTGAGGCGCGCTGTGCGTTCTCCCGGGGAAGCCGTCCCTGGATCCCGGGACCCTGGCGTTGGTGGGATGCACAGGCTCCCCGGAAGGGAGGTGTGGAGAGTGACCTGTGCTCGCACACAGGCTTCCTGGTGGCGGCAGCAGCAGCCTCAGCGTCTGAGGCCCGTCTCTGGGGTCCGCGCTGGTAGCCGCGGCTCGCGCCCGTCTCTGGAGCTCCTTTAAGCAGCGCTCCCAATCCCCTCTCCTCGCAAACCAGGAAACAAAGAGGGAAGAAAAAGTCTCTTGCCTCCTCGGCAGGTCCAGACTTTTCCCCGGACTCCCTGCCGGCTAGCCGTGGTGCACTAGCCCCCCGCAGGCTGTGTTCACGCCGCCAACCCCAGTCCTCTCGCTGCGCTCCGACCGAAGCCCGAGCCTCAGCTCCCAGCCCCGCCCGCCCCAGCGGGGGAGCAGACAAGCCTCTCGGGCTGCTGAGTGCCGGTCGGCGCCGATCCTCCGTGCGGGGATCTCTCCGCTTTGCCCTCCGCGCCCCTGCGGCTGTGCTCTCCTCCGCGGCGCCGAAGCTTCCCCCCTCCGCCACCCGCAGTCTCCGCTCGCGAAGGGGCTTCTCCGTGTGTGGAAACCTTTCCTGCTTCACAGCTCCCTCCCACTGGTGCCCGTCCCGTCCCTATCCTCTGTCTCTGCTTTTAGGGTTTTTTGTTTGCCCTACCCAGGTAAGTGTGGAGTTTCTTGCCTTTTGGGAGGTCTGAGGTCTTCTGCCAGCGTTCAGTGGGTGCATTTCCACACGTAGATGTATTTCTGGTGTATCTGTGGGGAGGAAGGTGATCTCCGCGTCTTCCTCTTCTGCCGTCTTGAAGGTCGATCCAGGTTATTTTTGTAATAGCACAATTAAGACTAACTTGACAGGTACCCACACTATTCTGCCTTGGCCTCTGTTTGCTTATTCCTCCCACTATGTACAGAAATTTATTTGTAATGTAAATTTTTTCTTTACTGGCAATAAACTAGAACAAATCAAAATGTCCTTCCCTGTAAAACATTCTGAATACATCATAAAGTCCTTTGGTAAACTCTGTAAACACACAACATAATTATATAATGAGTGCACAACAATTATAAAATGCCCCACTCTGGTTGGATCCTGCACAAAATGCATAGCAAAGAGAACTGATACTTTTTAGAGATGATTTTCCATCACCCACTGTTAATCACACCTCCCTTGGTACTGGCTACACCATCTATATAGTGTCTGCAAGTACAGTTCAAAACGGATTCTGTTGACAGGTGCAGCCCCAAAGACTGCTTCACCCTCTGGGAGCTATCAGCCTCCCACTCACCCTATTTTCTTTAAAATGGTACTTAGGCCCACTGCTGCCTGCATGCTTTGATTGTAGAGCAAAGGCGAAAGAGTGATTCATCTAGTTTTTAGTCTCTTGAACTTTTCAGTGGGCTGGTAGAATCACAGGAATTAGGGGTGAAAATGATCCGTTGCTTTTGCATTTAGTACATTTTTGCAATGCCAGTCAGCAGCTTCCCAACAAGGTGGTTGAATAAAAAGGGAGAGGTAAGCTAAAACCCTCTGCTACCTACAGAACTAAGGGTGCGCATGTGCTTTACCTGGAAGGATTACCTGATAGATGTCACTGTCATCTTATTTTAAATTCAGTCCCCTTTGGGTCAGCCTATGTCCATGGATTTTGTTTTGGTTGAAACTTGTTAAAAAACAAGATAAACAACCATGAATCTCTCATGGGCAGCCACTTATGTGTATGGGAAGTGACTTATTGAAGCTCTAATTGGACGGTCATTGCTCAGTCTTTATCAGACATGCCCTGCTATTTACCACTGTCCAAGCCCTGACCCAGCATCCAGCTGTGAGCAACTTTGTAGACAATGGCACTGCTTCTGTGTGAAGAGCAGCCATATATCAAATGCCTGCACACAGACTAATTGGACACTCAGGCACGATGTAAATAGATTTTAAATGTTTACTATCGCCTCTTCCTTATGAGTCGGATCTAGCAAAAGTGGTTTGTCACCTCCTGAGCTATGCCTTCTGCCAACTTGGGAGCAGATGATTTTAACAAAATCGAAATCAACAAGTTGTAGATAACACAGGTCAATTAAAAAGGTATGTCTCTCCTTCCTATTAGCAGATTTTGCCATTTTTCAGTGATTCTTTCATGGTTAGATGTAATACATGTAGTAGATATGTTCTAGGAAATTCCATCAGAAGGAATATAAACGACAGTGATTAAAAAGGTCAGGAATTATCATGGACTCCATATTTCTTGCATATAGTGTACCGTGAAATGGATGATCGGGTCTTCCATGCGGATCTTCCTCTTGCTCGCCTACTCATTTTACTTAGCGCTTTTAAAAAACTGTCTAGGGCTTCCCTGGTGGCGCAGTGGTTGAGAGTCTGCCTGCCGATGCAGGGGACGCGGGTTCGCGCCCCGGTCCGGGAAGATCCCACATGCCGTGGAGCGGCTGGGCCCGTGAGCCGTGGCCGCTGAGCCTGCGCGTCCGGAGCCTGTGCTCCGCAACGGGAGAGGCCACAAGAGTGAGAGGCCCGCGTACCGCAACAAAACAAAACTATCTAGATCAGCACTGTCTACAAGGGCGTTTTATAATGATGGAAAAGTTTTATAAACTTTTGTAATTCTGCTTAGTCCCATATTGGGCCACAAGCCACATGTGCCTAATGAGCATTTGAAGTCTGGCGACTGCAACTGAGAATATGAGTTTTTAAGTTGTATTTAATTTTACTTGACATAAACATCTACATGTGGCTAGCGATGAGCACATGGGACAGTCAGGTCTGGACTGCATATGACTTAAATTAGACTCACAGAGCTTTAGTGTTGAAAACATTTGGCAGAGAATCTAACCAGAGCTCTCTGTTTTATTACTCATCTGTTAGAGAAATGATTTCTGACATTACCTTTGGAAAGACACTGTTGTCAACTATAGTTGCTTCCACCATCTAATCAGTACACGTGGGGCCAGAGTCCAGTGGTATCTGGGTTTCATCCTCCCAAACCTTTAAACTGTATTTGTCAGCCATAAAATAGTTCGTATGCAAACAGTATTATTAAAGCAGTGAATGATAAACAAATCATCTGAAATGATGTTGCTTGCCCTTAGAAGGAACAAAATTAAATACAGAAAAATAAATTTGAGTGAGAGTGTATATTTCAGTGAGGGGGGGGGGATGAAGGCAGAAAACTTTATTCCTGCTGAAACATCGAGAATATTCTAGAAACCATGCCTTGTTTATCTTTGGCTCTTCAGTCAGCACAGGGATTCCAATTTGACGAATGATCAATCAATGTGATATGGATTTATTGACCTTAAGTGATTGCTCTAAGGAAGGTGAATGGCATGCCAGGGATTGGCATCTTGCCCACGACAGACTGACCAGTGAGTGTGTTATTTCAATGGCAGTAGATGCTGGCTTTATATTAGGATCCTCTAGGAAATGTAAAAAATATCCAGCCCTAACTCTAGTGGGGGCCAGGGCATCAGTAGCTTTGAAAGCTCCCCAGGTGATTCTGGGGAAGATGGTTTATTTAGTAAATGACGATAATAAGATGAAGTTCAGATACATTTCAGAGTCAAGATAAGCCTTGTAAGATAAGACTGTAATCTATTACCTAAGAATATGCTAAAGAAGACTGTAGCCGCTAATGAAAACACATATCACTACTAAAGATAGGAAGATAAAGCCCTAGTAATTTTTAAAACAATGAAGCAAAAGACCATCCCAGACAAAATCAATGAATTCTATTCTCATCAGGGCCTCACATTGCCACAGAAGTGCCTGAAAACCTGGGAATCGCTAGGTGACAGAGTCAAGTGTTAATGGCAGAGAATATGGGTCCCAAGACGAAAATCACTCTTGAGGAAGAAACAGAGGGAGTTTGGTCCCAAGAACTGGGTTTCACACAGAGCATTAGCAGAAGGGAAGGAAAGGTATGCCTAAGTGTGGAGCTGATATTCAAATAATAACCGTGCTTGCCAAAGACTGCTGTCACTGTTGTAGGATGCCAACTACCAGCCACACCCTCTCTCAGGTTCTGGGAAGCAGTTTTCCTTTATATTTTATGTAAAACAGCTGTTTTAGTGTCAGGATTGAAGAGGGACTGAACACCTAGGGAGCCATGAGAATTAGCAGCAAACAATGAAGAGGCAACTTGGGAGAAGGTATAAGGGTTCAGAGTGGTATGTTTGTTCAACAGATTATTTTCCTCCATTATCTGCTTATCAAAACCCTTTCTACTCATTGAGGATAAGTTTGGAAATTTTTTTTAAAATCGATGAATAAAACTTTAGTTAATACTTTAATTAAAAACATGGGCTTCAATTTCCAAACGTAACGAATGAGAGCATTTAGGTAAAAAAAAAAGTTGTCAGTCGTGACTGCAAAGCATTAAAGTTGCCATTATCCTTTATTTGTAAAGAGAGGTTAGAAATATCTCCTTACCACTTGTTGTAAAACTTAAGTAAAAACTGTATTTATACTGTATCTATTCATTGCAAAGTTGAGTTTCTGATTTGGTCTCTTTTCCAAAAGAAAAGAAAATCACTGTAATTTACAGAGGTATCTTTTAGGAATCTCCCACCCTAGACTCTTTACTTTTGCTACTTTGAGATTACATTTTTTATAGAAAAGTATATATTGGTAGAAATTTGCATTTGTTCACTTAAAGTCAAACTAAGTATATTCCCAAAGCCTAGCTTAAAACTTTGAATATCTATGTGCACAGAATAAATATTTGGTGATTGACTGATTTAGATGAAGAATAAGAAGGACATTATATGGTAGTTGAAATTTGGGATGGCTTGGTAACTCCAGAATATAATTCCATATGAGACAAAAATGGTGGAAACTGTGTGTTTGTGTGTGTTTTCACGGATTTTGGATTCAAAAATAGTTCTTACTTTTGGAAGTAAGAAATCATATAGATGATAGTTTTCTTTTAATTTTCCAGGTCATTTTGAACAAAGTGAACAGGTACAGAATGAAAACCTCATAGAATATGACTACGATCTCTACTGAAATACTTCCTGAAGGCTATAGTCAACAGGGAAATTAAAGAAAATTTACCAGGTATTGACCTGAAGTAAAAATAAAGGTTAAAATTGTTACTTATAATCACTAATCTTTGTATCATTTATAAAAAGGAAAATTTCTTCTTAAAATATGGTCAATCAGCTTTCTTTCTGACAGACTGTGCAGACCCGGGCACCAGCTCAAATACTGCATAATCAACAGAAGATCCATTTCCTTGTGGAGAGGAGAGAATTGGATGAAAATTGTGAGAACTGTGGAGTGCATTACTCCATTCTCCAGATTCTGGAGAAAAACGATGACGTATATTTAGGCAAATGTACAGAATTCTAATTTTATACATTTCTTATCAATACACTGTAATGTAAGATTTGTATCTTTTTAAATAAAAATAAATGAAAATGTTTTAAAAGGAAACAAGAGTTGAATTCACTATATATGTAAGAATAGATGGATTGGAAACCAGAAGGGGATATTTAAAACCCTGAATGGTGTTTTCACTTTCAGAGATTCAAAATAATGTGAGATAAACCTCTTTCAGATCTGATGAACAATATTACTGCTCTACCAGCATTTTGGATTACAGATGGAAATAGAAACTGTATGTGAGTCTAAGAATTTCCAAAGAATAAATGAAGAGCCAGGAATAAAATGTCTTTTATTCATAGTTCCAAATATCTTACTTCCTCTGCTTGAAAAGATGACATCAGCCTTCTGCAGAAAATCATATTCCAATTATGTAACCGTCATATACATAATTGGATACATCAGTTCAAATAAGCAAATAGTCCATGAATGCATATACACTACAAATTGAAAGTAGCGTTATTCCAAAACCTGTGTTCTTTATTTTTTTTGGAAATAACTTACTGGTAAAAAGTTATAGAAAACCATACACCAAATTAGACTTTCCAGAATAACCACATAATTCCAGATGCAGAAACCGCAGCCTTGATTAAAGCACACACTCCAAACTTCAAACTTTCATGACTCTTGAAGGAGCTTTTTGGCAATAAACATTGAGGGAAAAACCACTTCTGAAAACAGACAATGAGGGAAAAACCACTTCTGAAAACTGCAATGTGCATTTAAGTAAACAGCTATGGAACACAAAAATGTGCTTTTCTGATTCCACTAACTGATTTCTTTCTAGAAACTCCAAAGTCAGGGTGCTGACACACTGAAGAGCTCTAATTGCTATTCAAAGTGAACAAAGGTAGCAAGTGGAATTTTGTGGAGATTTGTATAGATAATAACGTAATAATTCACTGCCATTTAAAAAATATATTTGGACTTGCTGAAAAGTTTGTAATTCTTTAGAATGAGTTCATTCTTCTTGTTTTCTTATGCAGTAAGTCCCTGTACAGGCCAATCCTTGTTCATCGGGGGTGAAAAGATAGAGTCCCTCACTGGGATGCCAAAGGAGAGAGCAAGTCCCAGGGAAATACTTAGAAATCTCCGGGGGGGTGGGGGGTGGGGGGGGGAGGGGGGGAGGGGGGAGAGGCACTTCTACCAAACAATCACCACCGTGTGTGTGCCTACATCTGTCATCCTGGCTCAGAGGGCTGTGTTTGGCTTTTGAGGGTGTGCTGTATTAAGGAAAATCTTTGCATATGAAAAAAAAATTCCCTTCCTTTTCTTTTTAAGGCTAGAAAAACTATCCCCTTCATAATGCAATGGCAGAATCATTGACTGTTTCCCCAAAGTGAAGGTAAGTGCTTACAGAGCCCAGGCTGGGGAAAAAAAAAAAAAAAAAAAAAAAACCCATAAGAAACAGGAAAGTATAATCCTTCTGGAAGTGGTGGTTACCATGGCGACCCACTTAACACCAATCGTACTGAAACTGGGAAAAATGAGAATCCCCAATCAACATGTTAATTGTTAAAAAGCTTAATTGAAAAATTTAGGTAAAACAACAGAAACAGAAGTTTCCATATTTTTTTTTCAAATCTCCGTGGATCACCTCCATCTCTGCATCACACGTGTAAGCCACTTGGAGAGCTCTGCTCCAAATTTCCCTATTAGGCTGAATAAGTATGCTATGTGTGACTCCCTCTTCCTCTGAGTAAGCGTTTCTATCTTTGCAGACTCTACCCCAAAGGGATATATGAGCCTGATACAGGTATTTTCAAGTATGGGTCCCAGGCAGTCTGAAAATCAATATTTTCCTTCAGGCCACTGACCTGCGCAATGATCTCTTTTCTTATCTCCCAGTTCAGGAATTTTTGAGCAGTATATTATCTATGGCAGATACTGTAACCATATAATACAACTTTATTTCTTTTTTTCACTCATTTTCCCTCACTCCTTTTCCTTTCTTTTTCCTTGCTTCTTTTTGGGCAGAAGTTCATATTAAAATTTCAATTTTCTGTGTGATGTTTGACTATGGCAAAGGAAACATGCTGATCCTTGCATCTGATATAGTGTAAACGCAAATAGATTTAGGTTTTGTGATTTTATTTCAACAGTGTAGATTTCATAGTATTAAAGTTTATAACTTATTTTTTGTTATATCCAAACATTTGAATACTGAGAAAAATCTTCCAAGAATGTGTTTCTTTTTAAAAAAAGATGTTTTACTCCATTCCATCGAGGAAATCTTTATAAAATGCATGTATTTTGAGTGTACAGATTTACAGGTTTTGACACTGGATACACCACAATCAAGGTGCAGACCACTTCGCTCATGCGTTTAGGTAGTAAATGTCCCCACCCTGCCACCCTGGCTCTGGGTAAGCATGACCTTCTTTCTGTCACTATAGATTAGTTTTACATGTGGTAGAATTTCACATAAACAAAATTGCGTCTCTTTTGTGTCATCCTTCTGTGTCTCAGCATGTTTTTGAGATTTGTGCTTGTTGTGTGTATCAGTAGTTTATCTTCTTTTTATTCATGAACAGTATTCCACTGCGTGTACCACAGTTTGTTTATCCTTTCATGACTGATGGATATTTGGCTTGTTTCCATTTTGGGGTTAATATGAATAAAACGGTTCATCTATTCACCTGCTGGTTTCCAATTCTGGGCTGCAACATATGTGCAAGCGTATGTTTGTCATTTCAACTGGGTAAATACCTAGGAGTGGAATGGCTGGATTGTGTGGTGAGCGCATGTTGCCAAGTTGTTTCCCAGAGTGGTTGTGCTTGCACCTTCCACCAGCTACGTGTGGGAGCTGCAGTTCTTCCCTGCCTGGTATATGCAGGCTTCTCATTGGCACCATTCTACTGGCCGTGTATTGGAATCCCATAATGGTTGTATCCTATAATCCCTAATCAGTAATGGTGTTAAGCACCAGCTATGTACACAACAGCATACCCATTATTCTTCCTAGAAAGTTAGTAATAAATACAGTCTTAAAATATTAACTCAGGGGTATGGTAATCAACCATAGGTATTGATACCAAAAACGATTTGAATTGTTCATTCTCTTTCCATGAGGCAATATAATACACAATATATTAATTACCTTGTATTTAGAGATGAATCATTTCTGGTAATTTGTGTCTTTCTAATAATTTTTAAATTTTATGTAATTATCAAATTTATGGGCACAAAATTGTTCATAATATCCCCTTATTGTCTTAATATCTGTAAAATCTGGAGCTCTCTCTTTCATTCCTCCTTTTGATAATTTGTGTTTTCACTCTTTTGTTTTCTATCAGTCCTGACCTTTGGAAAAATCCTTTGATTATACTGATTTCTCTTATTATTTACTTGTGTTCTATTAGCCTTGAATGTTTTCTTTTCTTTCCCTCACTTCTTTAGGTGTTAATACAAATTACTTTAGACCTTTCTTTGTTCTAATATAATTATTTAAAGCCTTAAATTTCTTTCTAAGCATTGTATGAGCTGTATCTCACAAATTTTGACATATTATGTTTATTTTAATTCAAATAGGAAAATTTTTTTAAATTTTGTGAATTTCCCTTGATCATGGTTTTGTAGAAATGTTCTGATTAAAGTTCAAGTATCTGGAAATTTTCTAGATGCATTTCTGCTGTCAATTTAAAATTTAATTCTGTTACATGCAAAATACAGTCTTTATAATTTCAGTCCTTTTAATTTATTAAGACATGTCTTATAACCCAGGATAAGGTCTATTTTGATGAATGGTCCATATGCTATTGGGAAGAATGTTTATTCTGCTGGTGCTGAATAAAAAATTTCACAAATGTCAAGTAACTTATATTGCTTAACACTCTTCATCAAGTCTTTATCAACTACTGTGAGAGAAGTGTTGAATTGTCCACGTATGATTGTGGACTTTTCTATTTGCTTTTTAGTTCAGTCAGCAGCTGCTTCCTGCATCTTGAGCTTTTGTTAGTATGGGCATACACATTCGCGGTTGTAACATCTTCTTAATGAATTTTCCACTTTATTATTTTGTAATCTTTTTTTCAAGTGTAATTCCTTTTCCTAAAGTTTACTTTCTCCGATATTTATGTAGTTATGCCTATTTTCTTATTAGCAGTGGTATATTATGTAAGAAAACATATTTATATTTATTTTGTATTTATTATAGCACCTATCTGTGTTAACATTTGAAATGCATTTCTTGTAGGTCATATAATTGGGTCTACCTGTTTTGTTCAGTGGGATAATCTCTCCCTTTTAATTACAGTCTTTATTTCATTTCCTTTAATTTAATTAAGAATATTGTTGAGTTAAAACCTATTCCTTCAGTATTCATTTTGCATTTGTACCTCTACTATTTTGCCTCTTTTCTTCTTTCCTTGACTTCTTATTGTTTTTTTTCCTCCTATTTTCTCTACTGTCTTACAGCAGTAACTTTATATTTCATTTTTAATGGTTGTTCTAAGGTTTTCTGTATGCATCTTATCACACTCCGCCTTCAGTTAATGGTATGTCACTTCAGGTAAAAGGTAAAAAACAATCTTAACAACAGTGTAATTACATTCCCCACCAATCCTTTGTGCTCTGGTTTTCATATATAGGATTTATAACATATGTTACATGTATGTTACAAGCTCCACAGTACATTTTCTGTGATTTATCTTTTATAGAAATTAAAGATGAGAGAATTGTGTTGACGCAGCATTATATTTACTCACATATTTACCATTCCCAACACCATTACTTTCAGGAAATCCAAGTTTCCATCTGGTACCATTGTCCTGCCAACTGAAGGACTTTCTTTAATACGTCCTGTAGTGCAAGTCAGCTGGTGACAAATTCTCTCTGTTTTGGTTTGTTTGAAAAATCTGTATTTTGCCTTTATTTTTGATACACATGTTTGCTGAGCATAGAATTTTAGGATGATAGATTTTTCTTTTCTCATTTTGACAATGATATTTCATTATTTTCAGCCTGTGTTATCTTTGTCTCTCTCTAAATAATTTTCCTTTTGCTCTGAGTTGTATAAGAAATTTTTCATTCATTGCGGTTATTTAACAATTTGATTATGATGTGCCTAGGCATTTTTATTTTATTGATGTTTAGCCAGTTGGGACTCACTGAGTTTTTGGAAGTGAATATATTTAGCATTTACCAAATTTGGAAAATTTTTGGCCATTATTTATTTAACTTTTTTCTACCTTTCTTTCTGGGACTCTAATTACACAGATGTTAGACTGTTTTTGTTTTGCTGACAGCTAATTAAAACATTGAGGAAGGATCACAGGTCACACAACAAAAAAATATTTATATATCGTTATTAGTCTTTCTATATTTTTCCCGAGTATAGTCACAGAAGAATTTTATTTCTGGGTCTTCAGATTCATAGATCTTTTCTGCAGTAGTCAATCTGCTGTTAAAACCATTCAGTAAAATTTTAAGTTTATATAGTGCACGAACTATATAAAGCTCTAAAAGTTCTATTTAGTTCGTTCATACATAGCTTTAATTTCTCTCAGGGTGTTTGTGTTTTCCTTTAAATCCTTAAGAATATTTGTAAGTGTTGTTTTAAAGTCCTGTCTATTAATTCTATCATTATTATTTAGGGATCTGTTTCTCCCTTTAACAAGTCACATTTTCCTTTGTTCTCATATATCGATAGTAATTCTTGATTGGAAGTTGGATACTGTGAATTTTACATTGTTGAGTGCCAGCTTCCACTGCCTTCCTTTTAGAAAGTTAGACTTTAGTCTGCTAATGTATACATTATTGCTAATCAGCTTGAGATTTTGAAGGCGTGCTTTAAGCTCTGCTAACAGTCTGTAATAGCTTTTACTCTAAGGCTAGTTTAGCCCTTGTGTTAATTATCTTTATTCAGATATTTATTATGGTAGCTCCCCACTTCCAGGTAGTTATCTAATGCTATATAACAAATTATCCCAAAGCACAAAAGTTTTTTAAAAAAACCAAAACATGCATTTATTATCCCACAGTGTCTGTTGGACAGCAATCCGGGCATGAGTTCTCCTGGCTCCTAGTCTCTCCTGAGGCTGTGATCAGGTGTCACCCAGGTTTGCAGTCACTGCAATGCTGACTCTCTTCCTGGAACACTTGTGGTTGTTCACAAGACTTAGTGGTTCGTGAGCTGCAGGCTGGAGACGTCCCTAGTTCCTCGCCACATGGTCCTGTCCATAGTGCAGCTCACAATATGTCAGCTGGCTTCCACCAGTGCAAGCCGTCAAGACATAAACCAGTACCTTCTCTTAATCTAATCTCAGACATTAGATCTCATCACTTTTGCTGTATTTTACTAATTATAAGCAAGTCACTACGCTCTGCTCACACTTAAGGAGAAGAGAGCACGAGTCCCAGGAGGTGTGGGCCATTGGGAGCCTCTTAGAAGAGTGGGATTCCCACACTAGTAAGGTGTAACTCTTGTTAGGTGTATTCAGAGCATCCCTGATGTTTGATTAGGACTCCAAAGTCTGTGTCAGACCTGAGCATCTCACAGACCTGAGCGAGCTCTGGGAATTGTTCACTTTACAGTTCCCTGAACACTCTACTTGACCTCCCACAGTTTTGTTTGGTATTTAGCAACCAGCTCAAGGGGACCCTTGCACAGATTTGGGGGATCTCTATCTCTGCAGAGCTGTCATCTCTCTGAGATGATGTCCTCAAATTACAGCCACATCACCCTCCCTGAGCTCCGTCCTCTGTCTCTTTCATTCAGTGAGACCATTACGTTGTGCTTTGCTTTCTCCTCCTGCCTGTGGTCCAGGCAGAAAGCTGGGGCAACTCTAGACCTGCCTCGTTTGTGTCCCTTATCTCAGGGGTCACAGTCATGCTGTCTGTTGTCCCATATTTGGGCACAGATGTGTCATCTATCATGTTTATTTTTGTACCTATTCATGGGAGAATGGCAAATCTGGTCCCAAATACTTCACCTCATCCAGAAGCAGAAATCTTCCAGGGATTTTTGAACAAGTTTTAGTTTTCCATAAACACTGCAAATAGTACAGTTAGAATATATTTTGCTCATACAAATGTTATAAGCACTTACCTTATGTAAACAAATAATAAAATTAGAGTTAGAGGTTGAAAAGAAACTAAGTGATTAGGAATACCAGTACCTTAAAAAAGTGATTTCTATAGAGTTCCTCAATATAGCAAAGTATCTTGAAAATATAATTTTCAAAACATGTTCAGGAGCACGTATTTGATGCTCTTTAAAAAGTAACCCCATGTGTGTCAGTCTAACTGTTATACAGTTAATTAACTATTCTTTTTTTTTTTTTTTTTTTTTTTTGCGATACGCGCTCGGGCCTCTCACTGTTGTGGCCTCTCCCGTTGCGGAGCACAGGCTCCGGACGCGCAGGCTTAGCGGCCACGGCTCACGGGCCCAGCCGCTCCGCGGTATGTGGGATCTTCCCGGACCGGGGCACGAACCCACGTCCCCTGAAGCGGCAGGCGGACTCTCAACGACTGCGCCACCAGGGAAGCCCCATTAACGATTCTTAACCGTGAAAGATTTAATAGGGCTTCAAATTTTTCCTTAATGTTACCTACCCTTATACATTTTAAATTCCCAGAAATGTCTTCTACAGGAATTTTTTTCCCATGCATACTTCACTTTATGGCAAATGTACTTTCAAAGGTTACAAGTGAAAAGTTCATCAGATTAATAATAGCTGATGCTGTGCTCTGCTAAACTTTCCAGCATTTTCTTTTTACTGTCCTATATTTATCACATGGCTAGGGATGTGATAAATGTCCTAGGGATTTGAAACTAATTAAGTAAGAAGAGTACAAGTTCCTTTTGCATTTATTTGCTCCTTTGCCCTTGTGTCCAGGGACACATTTACAGCCCTCTTCCCCCTCGTTCCCTCCCGAGGCTGCGAGAAGAGGATAGACATGTTCCCGCTGTTTCTGCAAATGAACATCCATTCCAGGAGACCATCTACTTACTCTGATTTCTACCTGCTCACTGCGCAGGGCTGATGCCCCTCTAGATGCAGGTGTGGTGTCTGCACAAATTCAGCCTACTGCATATGCAGGAGGAGGAATAGTTACTACCAAGAAACTGACTAAAGAATAAAAATGGCACATTTACACCTTCTTCCCCTAACTAGAACTCAGGCTAATCCTGGGCAAAACGTTCTAAAAAGTACAGGGTTAATTCAGACCCACCAAGCTATACTCGTTAAGGCTGCTCAAGATATATGTCACATATTTTGAATGGAAAGATTCAAAATTAGGCCTTTTACAGCACTTTAAAAATGTGTTTTGTGTCCCTTTAAAAATGAGTAAATAAAAGAGTGATGAGTGTCAGGGAAAAAAAATCACACCCTTTGTGTCATGATATTTGCAAATGGTATTTGTATTGGGCTATAGTCAACAGCCTACAGGAACCTCGCTTTTGTGTGTATACGTGTTTTCTCTCTCTGTTGCCTCCATTTTCTCACCCACGTTCTGCTGGTGGGTACAATTTCTAAAATTTAACTTTTTGGCAAGAAGCCTAATTTTCAGATTGGAGCTGAGCTGAAGGTAGTTCCTAAATTGCCCTGAAGTTATGACTGTCAGGATAATTCTAATGCAATATTTTTAAGCATGCTCCTGGGCCAGCACTGCTAGAGGTTTAACTGCAGAATTTTTTACTCACCGACTAGTGTGGTCTGTTGGCATAATCTAAATGAGAAGGCAGAGTGTCCAATTAGTAAAGGGGAAAAAGTTAGCAAAATTTTCTCACTGATTAGAAATAAGTACTATGTTTGGAACTTTGTTTGGGATAATAAATTCTGATTAAGTTATTAATAAAGATTGTGTCTTTAGTGAGCTGAGTTCAACTGGTAATGCTACAATATTAAATAGAATCTGTTTATCTCTTAGGTTCTTACTGTGACTTGCAAATGAAAACGTTTGCATATTTTACATATTTCTGCATTTTAGTATTCTGAAGTAGAACATTTAAAAAAAAATCTGTAGCACAGAATTGGGCAATTGTGCTACAGATTTTGGGCAACTCATTTGACAATGAGTATCTAATCCTGCCTACTCTGGAAGTTATTGCATTCTCTGCTAAATTTGGAGGGAACAGACAACTGCTTTGGTTGTTTCTCTTTCCACAGAGATGGGTTTAAACATGGTGGAGGCATTTGAATAATAAAGCATATTCATTCTTCTCCTGACAAAAATGGAAGTCCTAGCAAATATATAATGTTGTCTGGCTTCGTCAATTTCAATTTAATTAGCATGTCATTTTCACACTGAAACATATGTTTTCAAAGTTATAAAGTCATCCTTTATACGTATTTTTAATAGAATTGAAACTAAAGCAATTTCTACACAGAAACCTAGGATTGTAGGGCTTAAATTTGCTTTTTGGTTTAGAGAATTTAAGAAACAAACAGCAACAAAGTAGTTTAGCCTAATGAACACTGCTGAATTTCCAAATTTACCCAGATGTTCTAAAAATATATCCATTATTCAGATGAAGAATAAAATTACGTTTGGATATCTCATAATGGGAATCTAGAGAGGTTAATTTCACCATGAAAGGTTTATTATTCACCTTGTTGTTTAGATAGGATCTTAGCAAGAAAAAAGTTAAATAGAATAATACAGTTTGTGAAATCCATTTTTAGCATCATTTGTTAAATAAAATATTGGAAAGTTATTTTCTTCTTAAACATCTGCAGGTGGCAGTAAAATATATTTCATGGGCTGTTTCTTTATAATAAAACATGGGATGTGTTTTTATGATTCTGGCATGGTTACACCCATGTAATAAGTGAATCTGCCATTCTATATTTATAACGATATTTGCCAGTGGTTCCAAATTATTAAGATCAGAAATTGAGACAGTGCCCGCACGAGATCTCTCACAACAGGAAAATGCAATGTTTATTTGGCATAGTTCTTTGCATACAACACAGTGAACAGTTTCAGTGGATTTTTTTACTTGAGTCAACCAGTGTTTTTTATTTGGGTTTCTGGTATAAAACTTGCTGTAGTCCGTGGGCTTCCCTGGTGGCGCAGTGGTTGAGAGTCCGCCTGCCGATGCAGGGGACACGGGTTCGTGCCCCGGTCCGGGAACATCCCACATGCCGCGGAGCGGCTGGGCCCGTGAACCAGGGCCCCTGGGCCTGCGCGTCCGGAGCCTGTGCTCCACAACGGGAGAGGCCACAGCAGTGAGAGGCCCGCGTAACGCAAGAAAACAAAACAAAACAAAACAAACTTGCTGTAGTCCAAAAAACAGGGTAGTGGAGGGAAATAAATTAGAAGTTTGGGATTAACACATACACACTACTATATATATAATAGATAACCAACAAAGACCTAATGTATAGCACAGGGAATTATACTCAATATCTTATAATAACCTATGATGGAAAAGAATATGAAAAAGGATAAAACCAAATCACTTTGCTGTACACTTGAAACTAACACAACATTGTAAATTAACTATACTTCAATTAAAAAATAAAATTCTTATTGGAATAATATGAAAGAAAAAACAGAGAAGTCATCAAAAAGTCATGTCTAATTTATGCCGTTGTGAGACAGTAATTATCCAGCTCATCCTGCTGGAGTGAACCTCTGTGAGTGACCCTGGACTGCCCAGGTCCTCTTCCAATAAACCCTGTTTACACTTTCCATCTTGCAGAGCTTGTGATTGGATATACTGGGGCTCTTTCAGTATTTGCTTCTGGATTGCTCACAGTTTGCCCCATACCCATGAAAAATTAACCTGCATTATTCTAGCTTTTCAGTGAAGCAATGTGAGGCTGAGTCATTTATTTATTTGTTTTCTATTTGCTTGTGCCCTACTTTGTTCCACAAAAGGTTATAAAGAGACTTATAAGGATGCATACAGTACATATATATGTGTACATAAAAATGTGTGTAACAATACATACAGCACAAGATAAAATATATTAAAACAAGAGAATGGTAGAAAACAGAGACAGAGGGAAGTAAAAGCAGGAAAGCAATATAGAGCCAGAAGTTTGGCATGGAAAAATCATTCCAGAAAATCATTTAATTTGGTAGAGATGAGTCACAATTATGGTGCTGCTTATTCAATAAGCCGTATAGAAAAGGAACAGGGTGAATTACAAAATTCCCAGTTTTCTAGCATCAAAACAAACAAGTGGGGCAGCTGTGGCTAATTTCAGCCTCCCAAGGGAAATTCACTAGGCATTGTGCTTGGGAAGCCAGCAGTCTGGGTTCAAATTCTGTTGGTGTCACTCACCAACAATGCAGCTGTGGACATGTGACTACCTATCTGAGCCTCCTATTGTTTATCGGATAGAAATCATAACAGCAATGATACTATTACCAGGTTGCTCTTAGAAGTAAATGAGCTCTTCTGTGACAGGTGCTTTGCACAGGTTCTGACATACAACACATACTCAACACACAATGAATGGGAGGAATTGTAATGTATAACCATTTCCAAATCTAGAAACATTGCACTATCATTCTGAAAAGGATTTATTAATATCTCTAAGTTTACATTTAAAATTGATCTGAGGGTTATAAAGCAACAGCACTGGGCCAAGAGTTATGAAACCTAGAATTAAGAATCCTATTTCTTCTAGTATCTGATTGACAATGGATTGTTCACTTAACATCTCAGAGTGGTAGCTTCCTCATCTCCAAAGATTGACAGGAGAGCCGCAGGATTTATGCCTCAGCTCTAGTATTTTCCTGTTGAGGCAAAGTTTTTTGCTGTTCTTGTTGTCGTTATTAAAAACAGATACTTTTAATGGTATAATATTGATCAAAATCAAATTAAAAGATATAGGAAAAATGAAGATTACTCTTAAAATATAATTAGGATAGGGAACTTATGTAATATTTACCTAAGGAACTGGAAACCAAGAAAAGAAAATCAGAACACAAGCACAACTGAAGACATTGGCCTCATGTTAACAAAGTAGATATCATTTCAATTATAATCATTATTTTCATATTTTAGGGAAAACTCCGAAATAAAGAATTATTTTAAGACTCTAGACATTTTTATTTATAATTTTCAGGGCAAAGGAGATCCAGTGGAACAATATAACTCGAAGTGAAAGACTTCAGCTTACGATGTTTTAAAGACAAGGATTGTTTGAGCCTCCTTAGAATTGCTTAGGGCTTATGAAGCACAGTTGACGAGGAGATACCAAAACATATGTTTCTGATGCTATTTTAGTTTTGAGGTTTGTTGTAACAGTCATTTGGTAAAAGGGAAATATTCATTAATATCTAATAAAACACGCATCCACAAGGGAAGTCCTCTAAGTTTTACATAATATTTACTTCGTTGCCCTAGAGTTTACATTGTGTGTTTCAGCATTATGAAAACTACGTGTGGCTATCATCAAAGTGTGTTTTCAATATATGTAGCCACAACAGTTCAAATTATCTCCCCTTTCTTGGTGCTTCTTTGCAAGGGTTTAATCAGTAGCCCATCACACCAAGCAGAATGAAGGCAGGCTTGGCCTATGCCCTCTAGGAGGACTTTTGTGGAATTGAGAGACAGATGCCTGTAGTGGGATTGTCTGTGAGGGCAGTGCATGGGCCACGATGCAGGTGGTAAAGCCTCAGGGAAAAAGGACAAAGTCAGCAAGGACGCACCAACACACCCTGACTGTACTCTGAGTAGATGCAACAGTCCACCTGCTGAGACTTTAGCAACAAAGGTACACAAGGCACTCAGTGATGATGCAAAACCATGGCATACATCTCCTCCGAAGCAGACTGAAGGACCCCTCCCTCAATGGCAATGAGATAGAGCGAGCTACCCAGATTCAGAGGCCATCTTAGGAAGCACAGGAGGAGGTAAACTGCTGGAGAGGAAGTTGGACTTTTAACTAACTGAATATCTATTCCAAGAGAGAACACATAACTTGGAAACATCCAAAACATTTTTAGAGAAAAGCTAGTTTTCCTTCTACAACTTGACACTCACTAAAGACTGTGGACTCTCAGCTAAATTTCTTGCATGTCCAACACAGTAATATGCTCATTTTCCACCCACCACGTGTTATTTTCTTCTTATATCTAGGAAATGCATGCTATTAAACTAGAGTTAAACACTTAACAATTAACTTAGTCTAACATATCTCTAGTTTTGAAGCATATAGAGCCGTTAATTATGGTCAATGTCTCCAGTGAGATGGGAGTTACAATGCTGTTACTACCCTGTCTCAGTGAGCTTGAGCTGCTATAATAAAATGCCACAGAATGGGCAGCTTAAGCAACAGACAATTCCTTTCTCACAGTTCTGGAGGCTGGGAGTCTAAGAACAGGGTGACAGCATTGTTGGTCTGTGGGGAGGACCATCTTCCCGGCTTGTAGATGGCCACCTTCCTGCTGTGTCTTCACATGGTGCAGAGAAAAAAGACAGCAAGCTCTGTAGTGCCTTTTCTTCTTGGGTCATTAAGCCCATCATGAAGATCCCATTCCCATAACCCCATCCAAACCTAATTACCTACCAGAAGACCCATCTCCAAACACCATCACGTTGGGGGTTAGGGGCTTCAACATAGGAATTCGGGGAGGACAAAATTCTTGATCAAAAAGATACAGAGGGCTTCCCTGGTGGCGCCGTGGTTGAGAGTCCGCCTGCCGATGCAGGGGACGCGGGTTCGTGCCCCGGTCCGGGAAGATCCCACACGCCGCGGAGCGGCTGGGCCCGTGAGCCGTGGCCGCTGAGCCTGCGCGTCCGGAGCCTGTGCTCCGCAGCGGGAGAGGCCGCAGCGGTGAGAGGCCCGCGTACCGCAAGAAAACAAAACAAAACGATACAGAAATTGCTACATTTCTGTATTGTCAGTTAAAGACAAGCAAGGCTAATGATTTATAAAGGAAGATTAAAAGGAGCTAACCATGAGGGCCCCTGAAGCAGAGGCAAGTAATTGCTTAGGACTCTGGACTGCTGTGTGAATCCACAAGCAAAGGCTGGCAAGGGCCCACTGAAGTCAGCCACTGTACAGGAACCAGCTCTGCTCACGGATGTCAAAGTCCACAGCATCTTTAAGACACCTCAGGAGCATGCTGTGACCCACTTTACAAGGCCAGCATTGGTTCCAGCCATATAAAAATGAATGTCTGGCCAGTCTCCAAATTCTTAAAGATGTACAGGAATTTTAAGTGTCATTTTAGGAACTTTGTCCTGTATCTTGAATAGACTAGGGAAAACATTTGGAGATGCAATCAGGAAATCTTGTGAGTCATACTGCAATATTTTATATAATTTTCTCTTATTTGTTGCCATGATATTTGTGGAATGCTGGGCAAGGTGTTTATATAACATCTATTAGAAAAGAAAAATTTCCTAGGGGTAGCTTAGTCAGATGACGAAAACTAAGCTGCAGAGTCATTGTCACATCAGTGGAAAATTCACTTTGCTAAGAACCTGGAGTCTACTCTGTCAACTTTCACTAAATAGCTGTGTGGCAATGACCAGTCACTTAGCCTCTGGGACCATAAGTCTTGCCATCTGTTACATGGAGCCATGGGAATCCCTTGCCTTGCTTCTCTCCTTTCTTCTCTGTGAACACTCAATAGGATAATGTCAGTGAGAAAACTGTTAAAACCAGGAGATCTCGCATATAATAGGTTCAAGGTTGTGGGTTTTCCCTCTCTTCTGCTATACCTTGAAATGTTCCTATCGCTCTAAAAGTAGGACAGGAACGGGGAAACCTACAGATAAAAGTTAGAAACACAATGCAGCCATGTCAAAGAGAAGCTGGGCATGCATGGGATGGTCTGGGTTGCTATAGGCGCTGCTACAATGACCTTGTCACTCCCAGGATTCCACTGTGAACTCTGCTTCCAAAATGCCAGACTTTATCACGAAGGGCATATGGTAGTGCTTCTGTCTGGACTATTTTGTGATTTCTGGTGGTCTTCCTTTACACACATAAGGAAGCCCATTTCTACTGTGCGTGCCTTGATGTCCTAAAACCAGCACCTTCTTAAAACTTAAAGGTTGCTTGTCCCTGGCTCCCCCTTCCCTCACAGAGTACAGCTTTAGGGGCTGGGGCATGAACAAGCTCACTGTCCCTCATCCCCAAACCTCTTGTCCAGACATGACGAGTATACGTTGCATAGGTGTATAAGGTGCTAGTCTCCCTTCACCTCAAGGAACAGGAGCAGCACCTCGAGGCCAAATACATTCATATTTTGGCAGTGAAGCGAGTGAATGTTCACCAGTGTGGTAAATAAACACCAGACACCGTCTCACATCAGTTCAGGTTAGTACCCCCAGCCAAATCAGTTCATGTCAGGCCAGAATTCGCAGCCCAATGAGTTTAAGAAGTTCTGGTTTTCAGATTGCTCAGATATCAGAACTGCAGATAAGAGAGTGTATAAACCTACGGCAGGAAATACCCGAGGCTCCCTTGTCACACACAGGCCTAAATCCAGCAGAACTGCCAACCTTTCAAGGTGAAAACCGTCAGATCAACTCTCAGTATCTGTTTCTCAAGGCTGTGTTTGATGTTACATTTTCAAAGGTTAGTCATGGATTTCTCAAATATGTTTATATTTAATTTGGAAAGGACCTTAAAGGTCACTCAGTAGTTATTTTTATTTTCCTAATAATAAACTGAGGTTCAGAGAACTGAGGTCAAGATATGTGTATGGAGGATCAGAATAGGAACTTTGTAGTCAACCAGATAGACCTGTCTTCCAATCCTGCCTCTGCTTGTTTCTTTTTTTTTTTTTTTTTCATTTTATTGAAGTATAGTTGATTTACAAAGCTGTGTTAATTTCTGCTATACAGCAAAGTGATTCACTTATACATATATATTACTTTTCATATTCTTTTCCATGATGGTTTTTCACAGGATATTGAATATAGTTCCCTGTGGTGTACAGTAGGACCTTGTTGTTTAACCATTCTTTATATAATAGTTTGCATCTGCTGACCCCAAACTCCCAGTCCATCCCTCCTCCACCCCACTCCCCTCCTTGGCAACCACAAGTCTGTTCTCTATGTCTGTGAGTCTGATTCTGTTTTGTAGATAAGTTCATTTGTGTCATATTTTAGATTCCACCTGTAAGTGATATCATATAGTATTTGTCTTTGTCTGATTTACTTCACTCTGTATGATAAATCTTCAGGTCCATCCATGTTGCTGCAAATGGCATATTTCATTCTTTTTATGGCTGAGTAATATTCCATTGTATATATACACCGCATCTTTATCCATTCATCTGTTGATGGACACTTAGGTTGCTTCCATGTCTTGGCCATTGTGAATAGTGCTACAGTGAACACTGGGGTGCATGTATCTTTGAATTATAGTTTTCTCTGGCTATATGCCCAGGGGTGGAATTGCCGGATCATATGGCGATGCTGTTTTTAGTTTTGTGAGGAACCTCCATACTGTTTGCCATAGTCTGCCTCTGCTTCTTGCCGGCGATATAAAACTGGGCAAATTACTCCATTTTCTCAACCCAGTGCTTTCATCTGTAGACTAGGGTGATAATCTCTCCTTCACACAATTGCATGCTCATTACTGAGTGTTTATTGAGTGCCTACCTCATGACAGGCACTGTTCTGGGCACTGAGGACACACCAGGATGGTTTGGGGGATTAAATATAACAGTGTATTTAAAGAACTTAGCACAGTGGCTATCCCCTTATAGATACTTATTTAATACTATTATCAACTATTATTTTTCTAGCAGTAGAATCACACACACACACAAAATCTCAGCCCTCTGGGTTCACAATCCACTTATTCTTAAAGAAAAATGGGAGGAGGTGAAATCGAAGCACAGGATGTGATTTGTTCAAGCTGATACACCCCAAGGAGTAATATTGGATTTGCAATATTACAAAGTTAGTATTTCAACATTAGTGATTCTCCAGTTCATATTAGGGAGTTGCCTAGCCTTATCCTGCCACTAAAATATCCCAATCTTGGGAAATATCCTACCTAAAGGGGTGGATCTCAGAGACGGCCTAAGTCACAGGCTGCTCTGGTCATTGGCTTGTCAGGATCACTTGTCTGATGCACTTAGTCATTTATCTCTTAGCTACTTGAACTAAAATTTTGTAGCTAAATGGGAGCAGAGCTATTTCTAATGATAACCAGTGCTCACCTCTTTTCATAACTGCCGTGATGCAATAACATTTTCTCAGAGAGAAACATAATGCAAATATTTTGAACTAATGGAGAAAGGTTTAGTTGTTAGAATACCATTGCCAACATCAATAAATTGTCAGCAACTTGCATGTTTCATTGGGGTAGGTACTGTATGAAATGAATCAGCAGGATATTATTTCTGTTCTACATGAATTTGAATGACTCTCCCTTTTTTGCCGTTTAGTAAATTTAAAATTTTTTATTTTCTGTGCAAGACAGTGTTATTTTACTTTTAAGCTTAAGAAAGAAAGTGTCAGTGACCAAGAGTATTTCCTACCCCTTAGAGTGGAGTCACTTTTCTTTTTCACTGGAACTTTCCTGTAATTGAATGCTAGCTGTGGAATTTTTGAAGAATGTGGGAGCAGACTGGCACTCATCTTAGCAGAAGTGTTCTTGCTTTGCCTCAGTCATAGAAGCAAATAGATAAACTAGAAGTGTTTCATTCCAATATAGACTAAGGATATATTTAACTTTCTGGATACACAGAATAAAATACCTGTGAGTCATAGGATCCTGGCTCCTTAAAATGAAACAACATTCAATTGATTGATTGGAACATTTTTTCAGCAGAAAATGACAAACTATTTAATTAATATTTTTAAAAATTACTCAAATTCATACTGAGAAAGTACATTATAATCTAATACATAATCTCCATTCAGTTTTCAAGATCTTACTTTTAAGGAGGCTCCAATCTTAACATATTTTTAAAATTTTTAACAGTTTTGAGGCATTTTGTAGGATGGAAGAGCTGCGGAGAGTCAAGGGGAGTGAGTCACTTTTATTTTCAGGTTCCTCCAACAAGGGACTTGTTTTGAGACGAGTTTTGTTTCAGGATTGAGCAAGTGACATATTTCTCAGGGAACGTTTCAGAGATTTCTGAAGACTGTAGAAATTATCACCCCAGGTTTTGAAAATTTTGACAGCACAGGGACTGCATGTTCTGAAAGATGGAAAGTTATAAAAGTAGTTTGCAAAGGGGATCTCAATTCAGGAGGGCGAGCAGGAAAAAAAAAAGAAAGTGGAAGTAAAAATATTCTTCCCGGGGCTTGACTTTGGAAAACAACATTCTATATCGACCATGACAAAACATTAGGGCCCAGAAGTTCTAGAGGCAAAAGAGATAGCAGCAGACTCTACAACACACACCCCTCTGGCCTGCTATGTGACGATGTGTCCAGAGTACATTTTAATCATAGCTACCAGTTCCATGTGGCTTAACATAAAGGGAGCCTATACAGGAAATTGTAGCCTAAGTCAAACGTAGAAAGTGGTAACCTCAGAAACCCAGTGAGATGATTATTTATCAAGAAACATGTATCATTTCTAAAAATAAGTATTGATAAGTATTAATATTAGAGGAAGTCTGCAAGTCTCTCTCACTTGAAACTTCCCCATTTGAAAATGTGCCTCACCTTTTATGATATAAAAAATGTCGGGCTTCCCTGGTGGCGCAGTGGTTGAGAGTCCGCCTGCCAATGCAGGGAACACGGGTTCGTGCCCCGGTCCGGGAGGATCCCACGTGCCGCAGAGCGGCTGGACCCGTGAGCCATGGCCGCTGAGCCTGCGCGTCTGGAGCCTGTGCTCCGCCACGGGAGGGACCGCAGCAGTGAGAGGCCGGCGTACAGCAAAAAAAAAAAAAAAAAAAGTCATAAAATATTTTCAGTGTAATAACATCCTTTATTCTGATTTGGTCATGGTGGTGTTAAGAGAACGCAGCTGGGCGATATAAACCTAGCTTTTTCTTACTACACATGTTATTAATGACAGATAAAATTATCCAAGTGAAATTTTTTGTTATTTATCTTCCAAATCTATAGGTTTTCTCCTTTATGACAAAGTGTACTTTGAGTATGAATGTTGAACTCAGTATTATTCACTACCTTAGGTATTATTATATTTAATAAGTTGCATAAAGCTGTATAAATAGCTTTTTAGTTACTCTTGGAAATCCAGTAAGTGGTTTGAACTAGGAATAGAGTCAAAAATATTACACTTACATATCACAACCTCTGAGAATACTGGTCATGGTTGCATGAACTTCTGCCTCAGTGTACAATTTCATCTGGTCAAACAGACCCACAAGCTTTTACATTAATGTATATTTATTTCTCTTTTTCAGTACTGTAAACTCAAACCAGTCACTCTGAGAAAACTGCATAACAGGAGAAATTGCTTTCCTCTTTTTAAAGGAATAATTTGTGACGTTAACCGGATACAATGAGAAAGCAGGGTGAACCACCCCCATTAATAACACAGATATCCCCAGGAGTATAACTACCAGCAGTACCAGATAACAAATGACAAAAACAAAAATATTATTTTCTAAGGTGTGAAAGGAAAGTAGGTCCGAGAGAAGGAGTACAAAGTCATCCTTCATGTCTACTTGGTGATAGTTAACAGGCCAGAGAAAAGAAAACGATCTGTCTCGAAGGAACAGAAACCTCCACAAAGACCTAATTAGAATCTAGGTGACAGGGCTGAAGGCAAGTAACGGATTAAGAAACAGAAATATAACAGCCATTTTTACTGCAGTATTTTATTTTCCTTTGAGAAATCACACCAATGGATTGAAAAGTACAATGCTACACTTTCCATATAGTCTTATAGACTGGTCCTGAGGTTGGGAAGTTATTCTCGACATCACTTGCAAATAAATTATTCATGCCACAGAAGATACAGGTGTAATCAAAAGTCCTGACATTTTTTTAAATATCACTTTTACCTGAATATGGAATGTGTTAATACACTACACTTAAAAAGATAAAAATGACTTTCTAAGTGCTCACTACAAATAAAAAGAAGGCAAACATGAAGCACTGATCCAGAGGAAGCTTAGAAATCCACAGTAACTCCTTTCTGTGAACTCTGATATTGAGCCCTCCCATATGTTGGTCAACTGAGTTTATGACCCCATCATTCCCTGATGGGTTAAGAAGAGCTCCACTCTCTTAAATTGCCCAAGTTTGAGATGTAGTCAAATGTCTTCCTAAGGATGTTTCCCCCACATGAAGAGTCGAAATAAGTAGGGCCTGAAATGTCAACAGAAGACATAGATGAATGTGGTAATTATTATAATAAAAGTGATAGGCATGTCACTACAGTAAAGAAAATTGTAGAATCAAGACTAAGATGATCCGAAAGTATTGTTATTGTACCTTCTTTTTTTTTTTTTTTTTTTTTTGCAGTACGCGGGCCTCTCACTGCTGTGGCCTCTCCCGTTGTGGAGCACAGGCTCCAGACGCCCAGCCTCAGCGGCCATGGCTCACGGGCCCAGCCGCTCCGCGGCATGTGGGATCCTCCCGGACCGGGGCATGAACCCGTGTCCCCTGCATCGGCAGGCGGACTCTCAACCACTGCGCCACCAGGGAAGCCCTGTACCTTCATTCTTGAAAGATATACTTGCTAGAAATAGAATTCTGAATTGACAGGTTTTTGTTTCAGTATTTTAAAGTTATTTTCCACTACCTTCTGGCTTTCATTATTTCTGATGCTGTCAATGGTATTTCAAATAATTGTTCCCCTGAGTGTAATATATGATTTTCTATGGTTATTATCACCATTGTCCCTTTATCTTTCATTTTCAATAATTTAAATGTGATGTGGTTTTATTACCATACTTGCAGTTTGCTGAACTTCTTGAATATAAATATTTATGTCTTTCATCAAATTAGGAAACTTTTCAGCCATCATTTTTTTAAAATATTTTTTCTCACTTTCCTTTTTCTGGAATCCTAATTACACAAATGTTGAAGCTTATGGCTTGTCCCACCAGTTCCTTAGGCTCTTTTTTATATCTCTTTAACTTCTTTTTCCTTTTTAAAAAATTTTCTATTCACCTATCTTCAATTTTACTAAGTCTTTTTTTTGCATTTCCAAATTGTTGATAAACCCAGCCAGTGTGTCTGTGTGTCTGTGTGTGTGGGTACACATATATTCAGACATTATACTTTCAGTTCTAAAATTTTTATTTTGTTCTTTTTAGAAGAGCCCGTTTATTTGTTGAGCATTCATATCTTTTCATGTATTATGATCATATTTATTTTATGTCCTTGAGTATAGTTAGTTATAACAGTTACTTTATTATTCTTGTCTGCTACTTCCAACATCTCGGTCAATCTCCACTGATCACCTTTCCCCTTGATGTTGGATCAGATTTTTCAGTTTCTTCCTATGTTTACTGATTTTTCGTTATTCTAGCTAAGACCTATGAATAATATGCTTTAGAGATTCTGGTTTCCTTTTTGTTCTTCTGAAGAGTATAGATTTTTGGTATTAACAAGTAGTTAATTTAGTCATTTTCAAACCCCAGAGTATGAAATTTTAGTTCAATACTTTTTCTCCCAGGTGAGCTTCTTATAAAATGCTCTGTACATGTAGAGTTTGGGGATCAATCACAGGTTTTGGTAGCTTTCAAGCACAGAATCTGGTGATCTCTCTTTTAGCTCTCCACCTGTGAGAGCTGCCTTTCCCACTTTCCTCTGGTTGTCTTATCTGGGTTCTAGTCACTCCCCATGGCACTGACAGCTGTCTAGTCTCAAGACAAAATCCCTAAAAAAATCCAGAAAATTCACAACATGCTTTTCCTTTATTCCAAGTTTTGGCCTCCCACCCTCCAGTATCTGCTTGCTGTTGGCTGCTCTCCAGTGCTTTATGCAATTATCCTTTTTATATATTTTCTCAGCTTAAAGGTATTGTCTAGGGGCTTCCCTGGTGGCACAGTGGTTGAGAGTCCGCCTGCTGATGCAGGGGACATGTGTTCGTGTCCCGGTCCAGGAGGATCTCACATGCCGTGGAGCGGCTGGACCCATGAGCCATGGCCACTGAGCCTGCGCGTCCGGAGCCTGTGCTCCGCAATGGGAGAGGCCACAACAGTGAGAGGCCCGCGTACCGCAAAAAAAAAAAAAAAAAAGATATTGCCTAAGGGAGAGTTGCTCCAATGGATGTTACTTAGCGGTAACCATAAGCCAGAACCTCTCTCTCTATATGTGCTGATTTTTAAATGTAGGTAAGTATGTGCAAGCTTTTCTGCACACAAGCAACCACAAACATATCAGTGGCATACAGCAATACTCACTCATTCCTTATTCACAGTCTTCATGTTATTTGGGACAGCTCTGCTTTCAGAAGCAAGTCAGATTCAGGTTTGTTCCCTGTGTCTTATTCTGGGCTTAGGCTGGAGGAGTAGCAGCAGCCATCTAAGGCATGTTTTTCTCCCAAGGCAAGGGTTGGAAACATTCAAATGAGTAAACAGAAAAGTGCAACTCTTCTTAAGGCCTACACTTAAACTGGACCACAGTACCATCACTTCCTCTGCATCCCACTGATCAAGGCAAATCATCTGATCAACCCCAATTTCAGTGGGCAGGAAAGTATACCCTTTACCTAGAGGAAGAAGAATTTATATTTGCCAAACTATAATCTATTCTACCAAATTAGTAACAAGGCATTCAACTAAGCTATCAGAGGATTAAGAGAATTCTACACCTGAGGTCAGTTAAATCTAGTGAGAAAGACACGTAAAACTTCGTGCAATGTGGTAATTTTAAGATAATATATTGCACAATCTGGATTCTTTCTATTTCTAGGAATATTTCTTCTCTCTTTCTCTGTCTGATAAAAAAATAAAACCAATGTGATATTACAAGAAAATAAAACTGTGGGCCAATATCCTTCTTGAGCATACACACAAAATTCTTCTAAAACTTCTCACAAATAGATTCTAGTCATATATAAAAAGGGCAAAGTATAGTGACAATGCCAGGTTTACCCCAGGTATGCTAGGTTGGCTTAACATATTCAGAAAAATCAATCCATGCCATTCAGTCTAACAACAAAATAAAGTGGGGGAAAGCACATCATGATCATCTAAATAAATGTAAAAAAAATTGTTTCGCAGAAGTTATTACTCATGATAAAACCCAGAGCAAACTAGAGAAGGAAGTACTTCCCTCAACATGATTAATGATATCAACAAAAAAATTGCAGCTAACGTCATACTTCATGATGGAAGACTGAACACTTTCCCCAAAAATTGGAAACAAGGCTACGATGTCACACATGCCTCTGATCGTCATGATCATAAAAAAGGTCCTGGCCAGCGCAATATGACAGGCAAAAAGACATTAAAGTAAACACAAAAATTTGAAGGAAGGAGTAAAATGGTCTTTTTCATAAACACATGATTTTATCATGTAGAAAATCTTAAGATACCCATGAAAGAAGTACTAAAAATAATAAATATATGTTTATCAAGGCCATAAGGTATAAGATCAATATACAGAAATTGCTATATGAGAGCAAAAAAAAAATCTAAATAAAATTTTAAAATCCAATTCAATTAAAAATAACATCCAAAAACATGAAATGCTTAGGAGTATTTAACAAAGTAAGTACAAATCTACAAAACTTTGCTGAAGGAAATAAAAGAGCATCTAGGTAAATGGAGAGATAAACCATAATCATGAGTAATAAACTCAGTATTGTTAAAATATCAATTTACCCTAAGTTGAGCTATAAATGCAACACAAATTCAATGAACATTCAAGCAAATATTCTTGTAAATGTTGCAATTGTAAAATTCACATGGAAAATGACCTAGAATAGCCAAAGCAATCTTGACTAGTAAAGACAAAGGTGGAAAAATTACATTACCTATTTCAAAACTTATATTAATGCTATAATAATCAAGATTGTGTAAATTTGACAAAGAGACATATAGATCAACAGAACTGAAAGTTCATTAATAAACATAAATACGACCAGTTGAATTCCGACAAGTGGGTCAAAGTAATTCAAAGGGAAAGGGAAATTGTTTCAAGAAATGAGGCTTCAACAATAGGATATCTCTACTGAAAATATAAACCTAATGTTCATTCATATCATGCCTGAAAATTTTCTTGAAATAAGCCATAGAACTAAGTGTAAAAGTTAAACTTATAAAATGTCAGAAAAAAAATGAAAAAAAAAGGACTAAGCAATAGGTAACTAAAGATTTCTTAGATGGGATATGAGAAGTATGAACAAAAAAGGAGAAAGTAAAGAAATAAACTTAACTTTATAAAAAAAACCCTCGAAAGACATGATTAATGAAATAAAAATGCAAACCACAAAATAGAATATATATATATGCATATATATATGCATATATGTACATAACGAGAAAGCACTTGTATCTAGAATATAAAAAGAATTTTTACAATTCAATAATAATGAGTAATGCAATTTTAAAAATTAGTAAAATTTTAAGGACTCTTCTTAAGACACATGAAATGTCAATAATCATAGAAAAGATGTTTAACATCCTTAGTTGGAAAAGTAAGATAAACCTTCAATGAAATACAACTGTACACTTACACAGATGGCTACAATTAACAATTGAGAGAATGACAGTTGTCAATTATACAGAACACCTACATTGCTGGTGGGGAAATATGATTCAGTCACTTTACAAAACAGTTGGGCAGTTTCTCATAGATGTAAACATACATTTGTGTATGACACAGAAATTTCACTCCTAGGTATTTATCCAAGAGAAAGGAAAACTTGTGGCCACACAAAGACTTATATACAAATGAGCATAGCAACTTAATTTATAATCGCTAAAAACTGAAAGAAACTCAAATGTTGATTAACAGGGAAGTGGGTAAGCATAATATAAATGTGATGCAATGGAATACTACTCAGCTATAAGAAGGGACAAACTAATGAAACATCAGCAACATTCTGCTGGATGAAAAAAGTCAGAAATATGATGCTGAGTAAAAGGAGCCTGATACAAGAGAATATATACTTTCCAATTTCATATATATGAAATTCTAAACTTTCAAAATAATCTCTGCTTAGACGCAAAACTCATTGAATGGTCCACTGTAAATGGATATTGATTATTCCAAAGTTGACCAAAAAAAGCTATCTTGTATTAATATTTGGTAATAATTAACAAACTTGTGTGCCAGGCATGGTAAAAAACACTTCACAAGTATGAATATTTAATAAAGCAGATATAGAATTTTATTACTGAGTTGATACCAGGTGCTTTCCAAGGTATGCTTACATGTTATAGTAATCTTCATTACATCACTGAAATATAGGCTAGGCAGTTTTTACCCCCATTTTAAAAGTAAAGAAACTGAAATGCAATGAAGTTAAATAACTTATTAAGCAAAGTCACTTAGCGTCTAAGGATTAGGTTTGGAAATCTAAATTTATCATTTTGTCTGCTAATCCTTCTATATAATACACCTGGAGACTTGTTGAACTGGATAAATGTATATTTTTGAGTGATTTTCAAATTTGGAAATTGATGTTATTCTAATTGTCCTGTACTTTTAGAGAAAGAGGCTTGCCGAGTTGATTCATCATTACTTAACTTTGTTCTCATGAAAATGCAGCCATTGTAAAGAGCTAGTCCATTTGCAACCCACATATGGAGGAAACTCCCATGGACTGTGTTTACCTTAGGTAGTTAATGATCCTAAATGCAACATCTACCAAAGTTATAGCTCAAGGAAACTCCAAAGCACTGGTTAATGAGAGATTTTTTTTTCTCCCCTCTCAGGAGCAAGTTCCATGTGAATTCCTGGCTTACGAGTCATCTGCCAAGTCCAGCTCATCGAATTTTGCCCCAAAGGCAGTGGAAGAATGAGCCAACCCATCAAATTCCTGCCATAAATTTAGCTTCAACCATGAGATTATTTCTCCTGGGAAGGAGGTTTCACACCCCTCAAGCAATCCCTTGGGCATTTTAAATAGTTTTTCTTCTTGTTTGAGTGCTTTCTATTTAAGACCAAGTGAAATATATTTCTGAACTAGATTTTTTCTTTATCATTGTGCATTTGCTGACAATAATAAGTAGAGAAGATTTAGCTGTGTGTGCATGCATGTGTGAAAGAGAGATGGGATTGGAAAAAAAAAAAGGGCTGGAAAGGGAGAGGGAAAGAAGACACTAAGAGACTATTAAAAATATGTATCTATTATGTAGACATTCTGTGGAGTGATTTCTGTGCCAGCTAAGAATGTTTTTTCCTCCTGAGACATTCTGGGGAGTCTAAAAGTAACTGACTTCAGAAACTAACACATATCTTGGCTATTGAATACACAGTTTTATGGAGAGGTACGTTTCCAGTCCAGAGAGTTTTTATGGAATGCAAAACTATAAGAACATTTTCCTATAATGTGGTCACCAGGAAGTGTCTACCTTTTCAAGAAGGCTGTGTCCTAATCCCTAGACCCTAGGATTGTTATCTTCCATGGCAAAAAGGACTCTGCAGATGTGATTCAATGAAGGATCTGAAAAATGGAAAGATAATTCTGGATTATCCACATGGGCCCAATGAAGTCAGAGAAGCAGAGAGTCAGAGTCAGAGGGGAGGCTGAAGATGCTCTGTTCTACTGGCTTTTAAATGAAGAAGAGCCCATGAGCCAAGAGTGCCGGCAGCTTCCAGAAGCTGGAGAATGTGAGGTATCAATTCTTCCCTAGTGCCTCCAGAAAGAAGGCAGCTCTGCCAACACCTGTGTTTTCACTTAGTGAAACCCATTTCAGACTTCGGCTCTCCAAAACTGTATGATAATATTTTTTTTTTTTTTAAGCCAGTAATTTTGCGGTAGCTTGTTACAGCAGCTTATGGCTGAAAACCAGTACACATAAGAATAGATGCAAAAAGTACTTTGGCATTTTTATTTCACATCCTATTCTGATCCATAAGTGACTCTGTGTTTTAATCTTCATGGCTTGGAATTCTAATTTGTGGAGAATAAAGGTGACTGCACCAATGTTTAAGATAACAAGACTGAGATATTTTGGAAGAGCAGCAACACTACCAAAGGGACATTAGAGAATAGTACCCCTCCTGAGGTGTCTGAAATTTGGGACTATTTTCCAGGTGTGTCCTTCTGTAGGATCTGAACTCACAGGGTCAACTTGGGTTTCAAGTCTAGAATATGTGCTTAGTAAACTTGTTGAATGAATGGTTAGGGGAAAAGGTTGGCTATGAATACTTTGTATTAAAGAGCATGGATGATGAATAAAACCACCTTCCCTGCCAGCTGGTTGGTGTCTCAGTGTCACATCGTATTCCTGTTAAGATAGAGCATACTTTGGTAGAAATGCAAGTCTAATAAGGACCAATTTACATATTACGCCCCTATGTTGTAGAGGCAAAAAATATAACAACCAAGGGAGGCAAGGAAAAGGCATATGGTGTTGTGACCAAGTGAAACAGGATGGAAGAGGGCAGGGCACAACCTTTAAAAGAATGACATAGTTTTTGAGGATAAGACATAAACTGGCTACAACCTCCTAGGTCCAAGATGGTGGAAGATTGAATTTCCAGTGGACCTTGAGCCTCACTGTATGCTCACTGTAATACATTAGTTAAATGACACGTCCACAGATGCCAGGACAGTTCTGATCATAAAAGGACAAAATTGGGCAGTGGCCCAATTCCTGGAAATCTCTGCCCCTTCTCCAAAATAGTTAGAATAATCCTCCCACTCACTAGCCTATGAAAATACCCAGCCCATAAAAACTAGCCACACCATATTTCTGGGCCTCTCACTTTCTGAGATGGCCCACACTATGTCTGTGGAGTATGTTTCTCTCAGGGCTGCTCTTGCCTTTTGTGACAGACCACATTCTGTCTATGGAATGTGTATCTTTCTAAATACACTCACTTCTTACCTATCACTTTGCCTCTTGCTGAATTCCTTCTGCTATGAGACATCAAGAACCTGAGGTTCATTTAGTCCTGAGACCGGGTATAGGATCTCAATTAAAAACCAGTGGGTCTGAGTCCCAATCTGAGCTGTGCGGTTTCACAGGGGGCAGGCTCTGGCACCACAGTGCATTGACTTTAAAGCTGAATCTTTTCTTTATAAACTGTCTGGTTTCAGAGAAGTTAATTAGCATCTGTATCTCAGCCCCTCTGACATTAAATGAAGAAATGATTTAGTACAAGCAACGTGCATAAAAACACAGCAAACTAGAGCTGGACATAGAAGGAGACTCAAGGAGCTTCAGGGAGAGTCAGTCCCATGTGGTGAAATGCAGTGTTTCAGACAACAGTGAAAGTGATGTGATTTCTATTAAGAAAAATAATAAGAAGTATTCATGGGATGCCAGAGATAAATGCTTTCATTAAAACTTTTGCCTAGAGCTAGTCTCGGGCATTACAACAATCTAGTGTTAACACTTTACTAGTTTAGGGATATTTTTCTCTTTTACCATCTCTCCGTACACATATCAGCTTTGATGAATTTTCACCTTTTTAAACTCATAGATTCACATTACTGACCTCATTAGCCAGAGGCGGAAAAAAAAGCAGCATGCTCACTGGATAATGAAAATTACTGCTCACCTCTAATAATCAATTAATTGAAATAATATCTGAAAAGTGTATAAAACAAAATAAGCACACACAAAAAGAAATATTGGTTGTTGTTAAGTGGTTACTTGTGTGTTAGTTCAAGTTAAGGTAACCCTGCTCCAGTGATTTGTATGTAGGTTGCTAAGGCCACTGAACATAGCTACAGTTTGCAGACAGTCCAACTCTGAGGGGCACATCCACATTATTTATGCAAGATAAAATTCCATGATCCCTTTGAACATCTTTCTATTTTTAATAATTATTGATGTACAGGTAGGTAAAATGAAATGTACAGACTTCAAGTGTCATTTTGATGGGTCTTAACAATTATGTGCCCCATGTAACCACCATCCAAAACAAGATACAACTCCTGCTTATTACGAGTCAGTAGAAACCTGACTAACACCACCTCAAGATCAGAGTTCTTGATTTCTATTACCCTAAAATAATTCTGTTTGTTCTTGGGCTTCATACCCATGGAATCATAGAAATGTATTCTTTTGCTTCTTTCATGCAAGACAATGGTTCTGAGATTCATCCCAGTTGTGAGTAGTTTATTGTTTTCTATTGCCTGGTAGAATTGTATTGTGTGAATACTATTGATTTGTCTGTCCATTTCTTTTCATAATAATTTGGTTTTCATTGTAGGGTCATTATGAATAAGCTTGCTATGCATATTCTTATTAAAAGGGTTATGTTGACATATGGTTTCTTATTTCTTCAGTAAGTACCTGATTCAGTTTGGATTGTAGGCCTAAATGCAAAAGCTAAAACTAAAAAATGTCAAAAAGATGTCACAGAGAGTATATTTAAGCCATTAAGGGAAGCAAAGATTTCTTAGGTAGACACAAAAAGCACCAAAGAACCAGAAAAGAGGACCCTCTTACACTGTTGGTGGGAATGTATTGGGCTGGACAAAAAGTCTGTTCGAATTTTTCTATAAGATGTTACGGAAAACCCGAACGAACTTTTTGGCCAATATGTAAATTGGTGCAGCCGCTATGGAGAACAGTGTGGGGGGTCCTTAAAAAACTAAAAATAGAACTACCATATGACCCAGCAATCCCACTACTGGGCATATATCTGGAGAAAATCATAATTCAAAAAGACACATGCACCCCAATGTTCACTGCAGCACTATTTACAATAACCAGGACATGGAAGCAACCTAAATGCCCATCGACAGAGGAATGGACAAAGAAGATGTGGTACATATACACAATGGAATATTACTCAACCATAAAAAGAACAAAATAATGCCATTTGCAGCAACGTGGATGGACCTAGAGATTATCATACTAAGTGAAGTAAGCCAGACAGAGACAAATATCATATGACATTGTTTATATGTGGAATCTAAAAAATAAAATAAAATAAATAAGTGAACTTATTTACAGAACAGAAACAAACTCACGGTCTTAGAGAATGAACTTATGGTTACCAGGGGCAAGGGTTGGGAGGAGGGATAGTTAGGGAGTTTGGGATTGACATGTACACACTGCTGTATTTAAAATGGATAACCAAAAAGGACCCACTGTAAAAAAATTGTTTTAAAAATAAAAAAACAAAAGAACCAGAAAAGAACAAAATTGATAAACTGGACTTTCTCAGAGGTAAATATTCTCCTTCTCTGCAGGTGTCATTAAAAAAATGAATAGGCAGGTCAAGGGTAAGGATGAAATATTTGCAATGTGTGTAACATAATATTGTTTTCCAGAATATGTATACAAATCAACAGTGAAAAGACAAAGGACCAGTCAAAACATTTGACCAGACAAATGACAAGATAAATATGTTAGAGGACTTGAATTATATCATTGCAGTACTTATTTTACCCTACAGTCTTCCGATAGCGTGATATTGGCCAAAGTGTACAAAAATAAAAGTATGAAAGAGCATAGAAGGTCCAGGAATAACCTCAGACATGGATGTAACTAATTCTCCTTTTGACACATTCCCCTACCTCTTCAGTACCCCAGTATCACCTGTACTCTTCTGTTTCTGCCATCTCCTCTCACAGTGCGGTATCTTGGCTCCAAAAGCTCCACTTGCTTCTAGTGCTCCTTCTTCTTACTAGAGTACACGTTATCAGCCTTCTACTAAGAAATAATGTTTGCTCGACAAAATAACCCATAACATGCCATCTTTGACTAGTAACTTATTTAATCCTATTTGGAGATCAACAACTAATTTATTAATTCAAGTATATTTCTCTCGGTTGGTTAAGGAAATGGTATTAGGGACTTCCCTGGTGGCCCAGTGGTTAAGGCTTGGCCTTCCAATGCTGGGGATGTGGCTTTGATCCCTGGTAGGGGAGCTAGGATGCCACATGCCTGGCGGCCAGAAAACGAAAACATAAAACAGAAGCAGTATTGTAACAAATTCAATAAAGACTTAAAAAAAAAAAAAAAAGGAAATGGGATCAAGGGAATGTAAGCAACACAAGAAAAGGGTCATGAATAGTTTCTCATCGCTCCTTTGGTCATACTGGCTGCACCTGTATACAGAAAGTTTGCTCTTTCTAGACAATTCAAGCCTCAGACATCTCACCAGAAATGACAGCAGATAGGAGACACACTACTTTATCTCCCACCAGAACCCATACCGGCCAGTCTTTATCAGTGTTAGGTTTATTGAAATGGCCTCAGTTTCCAGTCTCCTCGGTAACTTGGTGTGGTCAGCTATTAATAGTGTTTTTAATGATGTGATCTAAACTTAAGTATTAAGAATGGGAGTAAGCCACAGCGATCAGTAGTAGTAATTCCAATAACTGGGAAAGAATGATAATCCAAGACTACAGCATTTTCTAATCGAATGGTTTGGAATCACTTATCAGAATATTACGAATCTTGGAGAAATATTTTCAGTTCTGCAGATTGCTTCCAATAATATGAATCAAAGAGGAAAAAGATCCCTATGGGGAGGTTTCAGGTGATTTTATTTGTTAAACTAAAGGGACCTTCAAGGGAAGGCTTTTTGTACATTCATGAAAATGATAAAATGATAGTACTTTAAGAAGTCTGCTTTTATACTTGAAATGCATTATCATCTAAAAGCCTGAAACTGAAAAATTAAAAGGAAATTGTACACCAAGAAAAAAATAAAAGAAAGAAAAAGGAGAGAAGGAAGGAAGGAAGGAAAGAAGGTAAGACCCAAACTTGGCCTTTTGGAGACAGATAATTCCATCCAATAACATTATGAAGCAGCTACACCAGGCAGAAAGAGTTCTTTTTAAAAATATTACATTTAGAAATCAGCCAATGGGAAAAGAAGGAAACATTCACGGTAACAGAGGCCAAGCACACCGTTGGCAGTGACGCCATGAAGGTTTCTAGACTAGGAGGAAACAATTCCCACTGCTTGTGCTGGCCCAACGATCACGTCCGCTCTGGTGTGTGTCTGCAGCAGGAGTGGCGGGATCTGCCCCACAGAAGCCTCTCCCTTTCAAGCTGCAAAACGGGGAAAATAGCGAGACAAGGTACCCCTGGTTTAGGCATAAAATTTTCTAACACAGGAAGATGAGCAAGGACCGATGACCGGGGTACAGTATGTCCTGATCAGGATGCTGGGTGCTTTGACATGTTATATTATTGATACTTTCAAACAACATGACAACCCTTTTCAGTAGGTATTATCATGGACTGGTTTTGTGATTGTCATTTATTTACCGATTTATTTTTTACTTATTTATTATGGATAAAGATTTTAAATTGAGAGAGGTTGAGGAATATTCTCCAAGTCCCAAATCGGAACGGGACAAACTCAAAATCCCCACTGTCCCCACTGTCAAGTCAGTATCGCCCAGTGGTTAAGGACACAAACTTGTTGGCCGTATTTCTGGGTGAAAATCCCGGCCCTGCCACTTATTCATTGTTTAAACTTGGGCAACTCATTTGACCTTCCAAAAAATTACTTTTCTCAAAAATAACATGGGAATAATAAAGAAGGTATTCTCATAAGAGAGCTGTGAGGATTAAGTGTGTTTATACATGTAAAGCCCTGGTAAGATTTCCCTGAGCATAATACGAGCTCAATAAATGCCCCTTGTTATTATTATGGTTTCCTATATGAATTCTATTATGTATGTATACGAGTACTTATTCACTCAGCATGTCATAATAGTTTCTGACTAACTTTTCAGGGAATTAAAATGTAATCTGTGCATCCCCTGGGGAGAGAAACTTTGTTTACTTATTTTTTTATTTACTTATTTACATTACACACTAAAATTTTTTGGAGAGAAGAGAAATAAATATGCTTATGGGATAGTGGAAAATGTAATCCTAATTATGTTCCGACTGGATAAGCAATAGAACTGAATCATGCTCAGTTACCCAATTAGCCTCAATCATCAAAACTATAGTTGCTATCTTGGCATAATTGCTCTTTTTTTTTTTTTTTTTTTTTTTTTTGGTTAGAACATATGGAGGAACCAGAGAGAGCACTGCCTGACAATTAAAAACTGGGTGATCATGTGCTGCCTGGTGTCTACCCACTAATTAGAAAAGTGATTGAAGAGGTATAATTTGGAAGTTTGTCAGTATTAGGAATTAACTAGGACTCCACTCTTACACATTAAAGCTTACAGAGACCAAGATTCTCTCAAAAAATATTAGTGTTTCATCACCTGTTTCAGAGGAATGAAATTTAGAACATAAATCCTAAGGCATTATTTCTTCACTTCATGAAGAACTTATCCCCAAAGAATGGCTTCAAATTTTTCACTCAGAGCAGTGTAAGCTCTTAGGGAAACTTATTTCCAGCCACTTCGGGATGACATCACTCACATTATTCTCTCTTTTCCTTTTCCACTTCCACAAAGCCTTCTTCTCTAACTATTCTAGAACATTAAAATGGCAGCAATATCTTAAATTTCTTAGATTTTCTTTTATCCCTTGCAGCTCCTTACGAGGCTCTGAGTACATAGCAGCTAGGAATGTATACTTGATATTCTCTCTTCCTACCTCCAGCTCAATTCTCCTTGAGTTTCTCAATTCTTTCTTCTACCAGGCCAAAATACAAATCTAGGGTTCTTAATACTGTCCTCAACAAGCTCTTGAAAGTGAAATAATACATTAGTCATATTCATTCATTCATTTGTTCATAACGAGTGAATGTCAACTCTTTGCCAGGCTCTACTCCAGATTCTGAAAATACTTCAGTAAACAAAACTGAAAAGGGTCCTGTCCTCAAGCTGTGAGGAAGACATGAAAAAAAAAAACACCCACAAACCAACCAGCTAAACAAGGGAGGTTTTAAAACTATAAATTAAAAAATAAAATAAACAAAGAAGGTAATGGGAATCACAGGATGGGAGAAGAAAGAGTGGTGAGGCTGACGTCTTTGAAAGGTTGGTGTTAGATCAGAGTCCTAAGCATGGGAAGAGCTGACTCTGAGAGCATCCGTATTTGAGGCAGAAGGAACATAAAATGAAGCGACTGAGGTGGGGACAAAATGGTGGTTTTTAAAATGACAGAAAGAAAACCAAAATATCTGGAATGTGGTCAGCAAGTATGAGAGAAGGTGCAAGTTCAGAGTTCTTTGCTGCAGCGATGAGAATCCATCCCAAATAACATTTCATAAGTGACTGAAGGGTATCAGGAAGCTCAGAGGCTCTCTAAGGAGGCTGAGAGTCAAGCCCAGCTGTAGACCAGCAAACCACCCACAGGGTGAGGCTTGCTTCAGGGAGAGCATCATCACCTCCACTGCTGCTGAGCACAAGTGTTGCAGCTCACGCTTTTGAGACTAATACAATGTTCCCCAAACTCTAGTACAATCCCCACCAAAGGATAGATTCTACACAGTAGGTACCCATCTCCCCCTACTACTTACTTCCAAATTGAAAGTCTCGCAGCACTTTTGATGGACAGAGCCCAGGTCACACAGACCATAGGAAGGCTGGGAGAGAGTATTCTGCCTTCTGACTTGGGGACGCAGGACTCATGGTGTCCCATTGGAAGGGTGTTCAAAAGGTGCCAGCGCATCAAACATGTGATAAATGCCCACCAGATCACAGAGGAAAGCTGGGATTTTTAAATGTGAATATGATTTGTGTTATATATGATTCTCATACTCTTCCCCAAATTCTGCATCAAAGAAATTGAAAACTACAAAATGTGTTTGAGCTCCCCAGCATCGCAGATGCAGTGTGAAAGAAGGAGAGTTGCAGTGATCAGCAGTCCCACAATGTGGCTTAATTCACGGGTGCCTCTGAAGGACATTTAATCAGCAGTGCCGCCGCTTCTGCCAGCAGGAGCAAGGCCACTGGCCCCTGGGTCGAATCTCATCAGTATCATCAACAGAAAGTGACACCCATCCCTCAAGAATCAACCCATCACTTCCCTAGGACTCTGAGGCGGAGATCACTACCGCTGAAAATAGCACGGGTTATTAAGAGTTTGGCAGAAAATGAATGATTCTCTCAGATGTCTTTCAAATCTTACATTCCTATAGTTACAACTGCCGCTCTGCTAACAAAGCCAAAATCATTTCTAATAAAGGACTTGAAAGTGGAGGCATTTAAAATTCAACACACAAACTAAAGAAAAAATTTTCTCTTCACAAATTCAAAATGCATTTTGTTTTCAGGTCGACATATGTTCAAAACCCATTTTTCTCATTTATTTGTTTATTATTATAATCCTTTTTTAATTACAAAGGTGTTCCTTGCAACCCTGTTGTTGTTTTTTTTTTAATTTTTATTTTGTATTGGAGCATAGTTGATTTACAATATTGTGTTAGTTTCAGGTGTAGAGCAAAGTGATTCAGTTACACATATACATGTATGTATTCTTCTTCAGCTTCTTTTCCCATATTGGTTATTACAGAGTATTGAGTAGAGTTCCCTGTATTATACAGTAGGTCCTTGTTGATTATTTTTTATATAGTAGTGTGTGTATGTATTAATCGCAGCCTCCATTTTTTTCTTTCTGTGATTAAGACAAGGACTTACCAGATACTTGTTACCAGAAAAAGTAATGAAGCAAAACTCTGAACCCTTTGGGGCTTCATCCAATGCCTTAGATTAGCAATGAAACTTTTTGCAAAACTCCATTTTGCATATGATTAGCAAGTAGTTAAGCTCCATGCATCCCACAGAAATGTCTACATATTATAAGCAGAACACTTTGCTGTTTCAAGGCAGTGGGAAGGGTGTCTGGCTGTGTATCCAAATCACCTGGGGAAATGTGATAAAATAAAGACTCAGGGTCTCTCTGCAAGATTGTGATTCCTTATCATCTCTCATAGGGTCAGGGAACCCAATGCATCTAACACATTCATCAGCAATTGAATATGATTGCAATCTGGCCTCCAGGCAGATCTTTTGGTAAAATCACAGGATTTTCATCTCATCAGAGATACCTAGGGGTGTGTGTTTACACAAGTAGTACCCAAACATTCCGTAAAAGCCATTTAAATAGTTACTGAACAAAGGACATGATGAAAACTTATCTTTCTGAGAGAATCCATGGAAAATCCTCCCATTCCTCTGCTAAAGTCTAAACTCTTCTAAACATCTAAATACTTTGGAAATGTTTCAAACCATCTTTGAATGGTTTATATGATAATAATGACAACAGTAATAATAACAAACAGGACAAAGGAGAAATGAAACATTATAAACTAACTCAAAAACTAATGAGGTGGTATTCAAAAAGTAATATAATGTGTAAATAAAAGCTAGAACTAATTTTTGAAAGCCAGAAACACAGACAACTCTCTAGGATGCACAATAAAAATATAAACAAAATTGGAAAGAGAATGGGACTACAACGATACAGAGGACTTTTATAATAAGTTAGTAATGTTCATAATTATAGTTAATAGATATAAAATTCTAAATTTTTTTTTGAAAATGAATCAGTGACCCAAACCACAGCTGTGGGAAACTGAAGTCTAATAATTACAAAAGAAATAGGGCAAGTTATCAATGACTTGCCTCCTTAAAAGAATTGTGGGTTATGTGGTCTTACACCTAATATAACAAAGCTTCCTCCCCTGTAGAATCTATTCCTGAGAATAGAGATCATCAAGGATCCATTATGTAACAAAGATCAATAGAAGAGATCAATAAAGTTTATTTAAAAGACAAATCTAAAACCAAAACTGGTTAAGGAAAAAAAGACAAAGTGATAAATAAAATAAGGTATGCACAATGACATTCAATTGTAGAGTAGAGAATTTAAATATCATGAGATTATTCTGAATAATCTCAATACAATGAATCGGAGACTTTAAAAATTAATATAGTTTGTACAGAAAAATGCAAAATACCAAGGTTAGCTCAAGAAACTACAGACTATATAGAAATCTAGAACATTAAAGATAATCATAGGGCTTCCCTGGTGGCGCAGTGGTTGAGAGTCCACCTGCCGATGCAGGGGACACGGGTTCGTGCCCCGGTCCGGGAAGATCCCACATGCCGCGGAGCGGCTGGGCCCGTGAGCCATGGCCGCTGAGCCTGCGCGTCCGGAGCCTGTGCTCCGCAACGGGAGAGGCCACAACAGTGAGAGGCCCGCGTACCGCAAAA